>JAQFZF010000084.1:0-24010 GCA_034695365.1 Enchytraeus norvegicus
ATTATCGTGCCACGTTACTGACTCGTACATTTGTCATAGCCTACGCGTTATTACAACTGTGGACCTACGGTAGGTCCACAGTTATTGCCTACTTGAAAACAGCTAAATCATTGTACTGATTTTGGGTTATTAGCCTACATCTAGGCCTAGTGATCGATAGCCTAATTAATTATCGATCCGATCCATAGGCCAAATTAAAGTAGCCTAGCCTGAAGCAGGTTCGTTATAATTAGCTTGATTTTGCATTATAATGCTCACTAGCATTTCTTAATTAATGCCAGGAGAGACGTGGTGATATATCTGACGTTGAGAAGGCCGGTAAATCTATCTATCCAGTGTTCTGCCAGATGGCAGGTCCAATCATCCGATGTAAAAATCCCTTAGAATACCTGACTGATGTCTCGCTCTTTAATGAGCACCTCATAAATTTTTACAGCAAACAAAACTAAAATAGGCTTAATGGGATGCTTTGTTTGCGACAGGCCTCCGAACAGTTAACCCGACCCTGTCTGCTTTGCAACGTTAGTTCCCTCTTTCGATTACCCGTATCACGAGCTAAACGACTTGATGAAAATAATAATGATCTAGTAGGACTGTGGCTGTAGGCGTAGGTCTATGCTAATGACCGTGTTCTTGGTTAAAGTAGTGCCTACTGATGGTTATTAAGCTAAATCCTAGATAGGCGGCGGCTTGAGAATAGACCTACCGAAAACTGCACGTATTTAGTAAAAGCCGACTGACGCGACACAGAGAAATGCAACAGGAAATCTCAGCCACATTTTCAAATATTAAAAGGCATATTATTTATAAAGTGTGGTTAAAGGCTAGAAGCTCTTGTGAGAGTAGCATCTTATTTGGTTGATCGATGATGTGCTCATTAATGAGCTAGATAATTGATTGCTTGTTAACTATATGCCTTAAATAAGTTTGTATCTGCAGCCTGCAGGCGTGTTTATAATGTTATGCTGTTGACAGTGTTATAATTGATTGAGTGGTTATACAAGCTAAGTCCCAGATACCGTGACTTTGAGGAGTTACACCAAATCAACACTAGACTATCGATGGCCACCTCTTCTCAATTTACACAAATTAGTTTCGGATCAAATTTCATCCCCTTCACATATATTTAGTTCTTGAACTAGGACATCATTTAGGAGTGGCAAAGGCAAAGCCTTTGTGACTGAATCAACCTGTTGTGTAACTTGTGTTGATCGATGGTGTGCTCAATAATGGGCTATAATGTATAAGGTATGAATTTACGCCTTGGACCTGCCAGCTGGCAATAAACTGGATTTAGTCCACTTTTATCTTGTCTCACAATATCTTTGCTTTACAGTTGACCCAAATCTCATTTGCTTCCTACTTATACATTGTTGTGTTTTAATAAGTATACAGAATTAGAATTGCAGTGGTTTACAAGTAATCTGGAACTAAAAATACTTTTCCATTCCAAATTTGACATGTTCTATTTCGGTTGACAACTGGACAAACTGGTGGTTCAAATGTTGTGGGAGACGTCTCTGATGTCTGCATTAATTGATGAAACGGTCGTTAAATCTGCATTGATTGATTAATTATCTCTCTCACGATGTTCAACTTACTGATAAAATTTCATGACCAAAACTATGCGGGTATAAGTGCTGCCTCTAACTTGAACATATCTAGATTAGTCCTCTTATGATCACATACAATTTATAATAAATCTATTGAGATTCTCCGATTCAATACAGAAAGATATACAATCGATGTTATCCATTTTAATTTAATATTTGATAGGTAAATGCATTCGTATTAAGAATTATTAACTATTAAGAATTATGAAGTATTCGCATAAGAATATTTTCATTCCTGGTTCAGGACTAAACATACCCCTGTCAATCCTTCCAAACTCATCACTGATGTAGCCGTTAGGCCGCAAAACTGACATTAAATTCGGCTCTAGCTCTCTCTCTAGATAATCATCACATGTGATCATTTGCACTATAATGTATGTTGTGTTGACTCCATTAGACTGTTCTCATTAGCTGATGAAATGAACATTAAATTTGTACTTTAATTACATACAACAAACAGCAACAGATATCTGAATGGAAAAAGAATATGATACATAATTGTTCTTAATTTCAATAAAAGCTGTAAAGCTAACCTTAACGTCTGTTTCCGTATCAGAGGATACTGTCAGAGATGAAGTTATTGCATGTCACTTGCCAATATAGCATAGATTGCCATACAACTGGATTATATAATATTGGCATAGAACATAAAGTTTTTTGTACTTAAAAAAAATATTCATTTACACATTATTTTCTTTTATAAAATATACAACATGTATAATATTGTATAGCACAGTAATAGTACAGTTATATCAATAACACATATTATTTACAACATAACTATTAACAGTAATACAATATAATCTTTACCGGCAAATTGTGCACATAATAATCAAGGTACAAACAGTGCACAGAGAATCAAATCAAAATTAATCAAAATCAAGAATTACTGTTAGTTATAGATTTATTGTAATTTGTGTACCTATTCTATTCATATTGTAACAGTGATTCTTACAGGGTTGTCTAACCCTTTTTGGTGTCTAATAAAAGTTTTTTAAAAAATGAGAACCGCCTCAGAAAGCAAAAACAAAATTTTATCTCCAAGAAAATAAATCATACAAACTATACAATGTCATGCCATTCGGCAGTGCACTGAGAGAGAGAAAGACAGAACCTACCGATCAGCTGATTGATCCCATCCAGGATGATATCTAGTGCCATGCTCCTCCACCCTCCTATGATGCTTATCTGCTCTCCCCCTCTCCCTCCTTCTCTCCCCTCCACTCTCTGCCTCTTCTCTCCGAGATCTCTTGTGCTTTCTCTTTCTCCGATCGTCTCTCGGAGATTTCGCAGATCTCTCACCAGATGGCGAGGTGGACTCGCTGGACGACCGATGCCTTCGCTTCCGTTTCTGACTCCGATGATGACGCGACTTCGAAGATGATGATTTAGATTTGTAGTCTGACTCTGATTCGCTGCTGATGTTGACCGTATCTTCTTCGTTACCGCTGGCTAAGTCCATGTCAACTGCCGATTGGTTGGAGTGTTCAGCCACTAGGCCTACTTCTTCTGCAGCTAGGATTGCATCACCTGCATATTCAGTAGCTTGGCCAACTTCTTCAGCAGTTAGGCTTGCTTCTTCAGCAGCTGGGCCTAACTCTAAAGCAGCTAGGACTATGTCTCTTTGACCGGCTGAAGTAGCTGCTGGGCCTAACTCAACAGTCGCTGGGCCTAACTCTGCTAGGCCTACCACAATAGCAGCTGGGTCTACTTTCTCCACAGCTTGGTCTACCTTTTCGTTACCTTCAATAGCTGGGCCTGCCACTCCTTCAGCTGCTGCATTGTTAGTATTAACTACAATATCAGCAGCGTTAGTATTTACATTACATTCAGCAGCTTCAATGTCAGGAACATTAGCAGTTTGTTTAGCGACGAGATCATGACTCACGATATTTTCACAATCCTTACTCCTTTCAATATTTTCCATCTCGGACTCGCGCGTAGAAGCATGAGCATCAGTGGTCAATGAGGGCACAGGGTTACCGCTCTCATCAAATCCCTGAGTCGATTGCTCAGCCAGAACCACTCGATCAACCTCAACAGATTGCTCTATCTCGATAGACTGGTCCCAGGCGTAAAGAGCATTTGATTGATCACCGTCTACCTCGCTACCCTCGATATATTGTACCTCCACCCCTCCCTCTCTTAACTCCCCTTCCCCCATCTCTAAAACCACAGATTCCCCTTCTTGGTAGTCATCATCAGACGCGGCTATTTCATACTCCCCCAATGGATAAACTTCCCCGTCTACGTAAATTTCCCCGGTATTTTCCCCAACCTCGCCGATATCAATGCTCTGATCAGCGTCGCATGATTGGTCAATTTCTACTTCCTGATCTATCGCAAACTCCTCCTCCACGATGCATTCTTCTTCCTGATTGGCTGAAGGTTCCTCAATCGCTTCCTCTTCCACGATTATCTCGATCTCTTCCTCGTTCTTTCTCTCACTCAGCGATTCTATCAGACTAGTAGAGCTCCGAGTTTTCCGAGTAAACATAGAAGTGAAATCCTCCGACAGATATTTAGGATTGATGTTTCTCTGGCGACTCATTTCTCGCTTCTTTTCCAGTACCTTCTTCTCCATCAGCTCTTCCTTTAGCCGCTGTTTGGTGCTAGCTGCCACGCCCTGTCTAGTTTGAACCGATTTCTCGGGTGTGATTGGGATGATTTCCGGTGCAGATTTTCGCTTCGGTGTGGATCTACCGGGTGATCTGATTCTTGGGCTTGCAGTGGCAGTGATTGTTTGGTCAGCCGCAGGTTTACGTTCGTCTGAAATCAATCGATCAATAAATTAAAATCTATTAAAATCGCATATATCAATTATTGAGATATTTCTAATAGAGGTCTACATGCGGTCATAGCAGTCAATATAACTGCCTATAATTATATGAAGGAAATAGTCATGCTAACGACAAAACACCTCAACATTGTGATATCAATAAAGCAATTAACAAACCTTGTTCTTCATCTTCTTTATCTAGCTTCTTGCCACTGAGAGTCTTTCTCACTTCATCTTTTTCTTTGCGCTTGGACTCTATCTCAGCGCGGCGCAGCTGTCTGCGCATGCACCGCTCATCCTTCTCTAGAGCCTATTTAATCAATCAATCAATCAATCAATCAATAAATGAGGATTTAACGCCCAGTTCCTAGTCAGAAGGCAATTTATTGGCGAGTGTGTTCTGGTGAATTATATAGGGCTGCTTGCAGTTGCATTGTCTGCCTGAGACGTCCCTGACATCGCCTTCGGATGAGGAACCGAATGTTAAAACCTCAATTCCTCATTGTATTGTATTGTGTTGTACTGTATTGTATTGTCAGGGACGTCCCAAGCATACATCCTTCCCTAGCAGCTAACAGGTTCAACAAATTTACAACAAAATAAGGAAAGTTTTGGAACCTCATCTTCTCAATATTTAAATCAATTCCTAGACTATCCTGGTAGTTTCACTACTGCAGGTGTTCATAAATGGCGACTAACGCAGATACTCCAGTGTAGGGTAAAGTTGTCTACGCCCGACTTCCGTGTATGATGAGATTCAAGACTGACAAGTGTCTTTGGCAGGGTGGACTCTTTTCCTTCACTGTTCATGAGTGCTTCTGAGACCTAGCCAGGGGTGCACCATATTACAGTTGGGTCATTCCATGTCAGTTCAACGAATGCAAATGACATGACCGACTCGGATTTTCCTAAAATTTTGTACACTTATCGTACTTCATAAGATACATTAAAGCCTATATTTTTAATTTTTGGTTGAGTAGTTTCGGAGATACGGGCCGCCAAAATTTGACCCGCGTCTCAAATTTTGTCGCGACCTCTAAATTTTGATTGCTTATATCTTAGCTTCTATAATAGCTAGGTGGATGATCTCGGTGTCATTTTATAGATACTTGAATGGTCTGCTTAGAAAAATATTCTAATAGCCTCAAAGTTTATCTTTTGAGAGAGAAAAATCGATGATGAAAATTCAGACCTAGACATTGACCTCAACTCGACATTTTAAAAATCAGAAAAAATTCGCAATTGAAGCCAGGGACTTCATAGACATTATCTGAAAAAATTGGAGTGGGATCTCTGATAGTTTTTTTCTGCAACTAATATAAAATCTAAAAATAGCTGTTTTAATGTATACCACTGTATAGCGCACACCTCTATTTGAATTCATGACTTATATATTAAATCTGTTTACAAAAGTTTATGATTTTTCTTTTATTTATAAGTAAAGTTTATGATAAAGGAAGGGCCAGAACTTCATTAAACTTCATTGTCCTGCTAGCTTAAAACTTGTGCTCTGCCCTGTGTGTACCGAAGTCATAAGTAGAGGCTTCTGAGACACAGACGTTAATCATCTAGTTATGACACAACGTCTATAAATCTCAACACACACACATATGATTTTTCTGTATTTCCCACTTACTTTTTAATACTATGTGATCCAAAAAAGAAACTATCAGAGATCCTGCTCCAATTTTTTTCAGAAAATGTTTATAATATCGCTGGCTTTAATTGAGAATTTTTTCAGATTTTTTAAAATTCGAGTTGAGGTTAGAGGTCGATAGAAAAAGGAAAATTATTTTCGGCCGAAAAATTAAATTTAAAAAAAAAAATATTTCGGACGAAAAATAAAAAACCGAAAAAGGAAATTTCCTTTTCGCTCAAAAAATAAAAAAACCGAAAAAGGAAATATTTATTTCGGCCAAAAAATTTAAAAAACCAAAACGAAAAATAGATTCGGTCGACCTCTATTTGAGGTCAAGGTCAACCTCAGAATTTTTATGTTTGATTTTTTCTGCTAAATAGAAACTTTAAAGACTTTAGAATATACTTATAAAGCAGAGCTTTCAAGTAGCTAAAAAACGAACCCAAGATCATCTACCTAGCTACTGCAGAAGACTAGACATTAGCAATCAATGTTTAGAGGTCACCTCAAATTTTGGCGGCCCGTATCTTCAAAACTACTCAACCAAAAAATTTAACAAATTGGACTTTAATGTATCTTATGTGATACAATAAGTGTACAATATTTCAGGAAAATCCATGACGATCATGTCAGCGACCACTTAAAATTTTGTTGAATTGACACGGAATTACTCAGCTTCTGATTGCCTGATTGATTGAGACTCAAATATCTCAAGTTTCTAATTATATCGTCAGTCAAATTCATTACTTAGTTGTGTTAAGATTACCAATTTATTTAAATGAGAATATCCTTATTCGTCCAATAATAAAGACAAGAGAAACAAAATCAAAAATATGTGCCATATAAATATCAAAGTGTAAAACATAGCAATACCAATACTAGAACATTTACCATCAATGCACATCATTATATAGTAGAAAGCATAAAAATTAGATTTAATGTCAGAAATAGCAGTTCAATCCAGACAAAGTCTTATTAAAAGACACCTTATGAACAGTATTCTTTACATTTATATACCGTGCATGTATTATCTATAAGTATTAAGTAACCTTTGTAAAGCAGAGAGGAGCCGAGTGGCATGAAATAATCTATTAACATTAAAATTTTGAATTGCCTCAAGCAAAAGTGGACCAATTCACAAAACAAATTATTCTATTTTATTTTCAGATCTTTTCAAAATCATAAACTGAAGGCATAATATTTTTTACCAGTATTGTTGAACACCATTATATCATCTAGTAAATAGCAACAAAATTTGTTAAATATTATGAAAACAATTCGGAGATGTTGTTGAAATAAACACCATTTATACTATATTTCCAATGTTACTTATCCACTATTGCACAAGGCCATTCATTAATATTAGATATACATGTATTTAGTTTAAGATAGACACAGACCATTCTAGCTCTTCTCTGTTCTATGGTTTCCTCCTCACTCTCCTCGCTCCTCTGTCTAAAGCCTGTTCTTAACTTCTTACTCATCGGCTCCTTTGTCACCTCTAAACAAAACAGACAATTTATACACAAATATGGAGCATTGAAACACAGACACTATATCGTATGTAAATAAATAAATTATTATAATATTTAATATTAATACAAATATTATAATGTTTCCCCCAACAGGAATGATGTAAAGCCAGTCTCATTTGCTCTTACTAGTATCTCTCTCTCATTGCACTGCCTAACGGCAAGTCCTTGGCAATTAACTGTAGAGTTTGTATACCATATTTACTTGGGAGATATTTTGTTTTCGAGGGGTCTCCTTAATCAGTGACTCCGTTAGTCGGCTTCTACGAAACACATGTAGCTTTTGGTTGGTCTATTCTTATGTTTGCCAGATCCAACACGGCTGTATCAATTATTACAGATCAATTATTTAAAGATCTGTAAATAATTGAAACATTGTTGTGGTTTGGAACATTCAATGATTATATACATTCAGTGAATAATAAATATATGTACTCATCCCGAGTATTGTAAAATAACAATAAGTTCTTACATTTCTTAAATCATGCCAAAAAATTAGTGAACTTTACATATCCACCTTCTTTGACCTTTTGGAGCTGAAAGGTCTCAGGCTCCTGTATAAATGGATGACCATATGCAAAAGTGGATCACGTAATATCAAAAATATAGTAAAAATTGTGTTCGTTTAAACAATATCTCTAAATTGTTTTCATAATATTAAACATATTTTGTTGGTATTTACTAGATTCGTTTTTTTTTCTTCTTCTTTTATTCCACACATGTCAGCTGCACATGTTGTCAGGGTTTCCTTGCTTAGTTTCCGTTTTTGGTATTTTTGTAACCTTCCTTCCCACTGGCTAATTGTACGATTGCTGTAAGGGGCGCACCATGCAGCGCCGATACACTATTAACAGTACCGGTGGCGTTATCCTTTTTCTAGATATCATATTATACCTTATTATTAGTGTTCTACAACACTGGCCAAAAATTATATTCCTTCAGTTTATGGTTTTGAAAATATTTTCTAATAAAATTAAATAAGCTGTTTTGTGGGTTGGTCCACTTTTGTATGCGGCAATTCAAATATAAAACAATCGACTGGGATTTTTGTAACAATTAACGTGCTTGACCAAGAATCGAGTGATGGCTAGTGGCGTGGGAAAGATTCCCACGTCAGTCGACAAAATATTCCTCCAGCATCCTTGGGCACAGGTGCATATCGGTGCCTGGAAGATGGAAGGTTAATCGTGTATCTGTGCTAGTGGCTATTGAAGCGCTATCAAAAGCAAAGATACTACTAATTAATCAAGGTGCGACACAAAATAATAAAAACTGAAAAACAGCAACAAGAAAGAAATCTGGCATTCACGTTCTGTCATATATATGAGAATATACCAATAGAAAAAAAAACAGTCAATAATATTCCAAAACTTACCAATGTTACGAGTAACCTCTGCGGTCTCTTCTTCTTTCACCCCCTCTCTCGTCGCCTCCACTGCGGGTCGATCACTATTTACTTCATCTGATAAATCTCTCTTATCCTCATCATCCTGTGACGAGGTATTGACATCATCAAATGATGCGGCACTTACATCGTTATCCAAGTCGCTCTCTTCTTCAAACTCTGACAGATCGCTCGTATGAACAGAACTAATTGAAAGATCGTCAACGTCAACATTGTCCCATGCAAAATGATACTCCTTAGTCGAAGCTGAGGCTCCCGTATCACCCTCAGTCAACGGTGTGCCAGAACCGTCCTTATTCGCTATCATTTCATCAATTTGACTGCCCATTTTGCTATTGCGCACCGATTTCTCTGAAGATTTTTCATTGTTTTTAAACGACATTTCGCTGTATTCACCCAAATCACCGCTCGATGGCCTAGCACTAGCTGGATTAGAAGCAGATTCAGGTTTCTTAGATTTAACGGGTGGCGGCGGTGCACCAGTTCTTGGTAGCGGCACATTTAGCAAGGATTCAACAGTCAACGGCTGAGTTCCCTTCATCTTCTTCTTTTTGTCAGATTCAGGTTCAGCGGGGTTGCTGAAATCAGGCGGGGGAGGAATGACCCCCGGGATATATTCAGGGGGGTAGCCAGGCGGCAATGGAGGATAAACCATGGAAGGCTGGGAGGGATAGGGCACCCCCGGGGGGTAGTAGGGCCCTGGGTAATCGTAGCTAGAGGGGTGAGGTGGCATAAATGAGCCCCCTCCCACGGGAGGAAAATGATCCATTTTCATATCTCCAGGGGGCATCGGGCCCCCATCTGAGGATAAAGGAGGGGGTGGTGGAGGATGGTGCCCCCCTTCCATTGGGGGTCTCATTTCATGGGGACCGAGAAATTCAGGACGACCGTGCAGACCACCCATTGGACCACCATAAGGAGGTCCTTCTAATGGACCAGCAGGTGGACCAATTGGCAAAGGACCACTAGTAGAAGGACCAGCAGGGAGATATCCCAGAGCTGTGCTAGAATTAGAGCCACGGCCCCCAGCAGTACCTCGGGGGCCGGTCTCCCCCCCTCTACGCCCCAAATCTAGATCCATGAGGCTTGGCACCCCCCTTCCACCGGTGTAGACTCTCTTCATTCTAGGCTCAGCTGTAATACAACAAAATAGTAATCAATCAACCAATGCAAATTTATTAATTTAATGCCAGCTTCATCATCTAATGATGATACTAGGGACAATTTTAATGATTAACAAGTCTATCTAGTCTATAACTTAAACCAATAGTTCCAAAACTTTTTGCACCAGGGACCACTAATTTTTCTCGGCATGGATGGCGGACCCTGTACTCAAAAAGTGGCCGTTACCACTTCAATTAATCCAATTTCAGTCAGAATAACAGAGATTATTTTTGTAATACAATTTATAGTTAATGACGAAGTGTATGATTAATATTAGGCCTACATAATAATTAATTAGCGTTATCCCAACTTCTATTAGCCACCAGAACACAATCCAATGGTATTTCAATCAGCGACACCTGTTTCACAAACGTCACTAATGCTAATGAGAGGGATATAATTTATTAATGCTTGCTTAGCTTTGCACAAACTGTCAATTCTTGGTTGTACTTTTGACAAGCAGACAAGCAAACCTTTCAGCAACCAGTCTGGATCTAAACTTGCTGTTAATATTAGTCAGTGTTCAGAAAGCTGTTTTAGCAGCTTTACCCCAGAATTATGCTCACATTCGCTCCTATCTTGATAGTTGTATTTCTATCAAGATAGGAGCGAATGGAGCAATAAGAGCGAACCTGCTACAATTTTTGCTAACTCTTTGGTGCACTCAAAGCTTGACTACTTAATTCTTTACTTTATGGTTTATCTGAATCCTCAATTATTCGCCTTCAGCATGTTCAAAACTCTCTGGCACACGTTGTCTGTAATTCTTTTCTAAACGTCGATCTCATTCAACTACTCTCCTTAAAAAACTTCACTGGTTGGCAGTTTCTGAACGCATAAAATATAACATTGCCCTACTGACCTTAAAGTTCTTCATTTTGGAAAACCATCTTATCTTGCCGATCTTGTGTCCTTCTATCGACCATCTCGCACTCTTCGATCTACTAATTCTAGGCTCCTTTCGGTTCCTAAAATTAAAAGTACTGTAGGTAGGCGATCTTTTTCAGCACCAACCATATGGAACTCTTTGCCACTTCATCTTCATTCTTGTTTGAGCATTACTTCCTTCTGTAGCAAGCTTAAGACTCACTTTTTCCTTCCTTAGTCATTTTATTATATCATTATCGGTTTTATGAATAAATGGACCTGCATCATATTCGACCATTGTTGACCCCTGCTTCTCTTGCAGTACTTGTGATTTACTAACTGCGTTTGAGTGGACCGATTAGTAGTGCTTATAAGTGCTGTTGGAGACGTCCCTGATATCGTCGTCAGATGATGAAACGGACGTTAAACCTGTATTGATTGATTGATATCTACAACATTATAAAACATTTATTTCGTTTTAATCAATTTGAGTGCAAGGTCAAATACTTTGGTTACTGGCTTTGTAAAAGACGACCGCAACAAGACTCTCTAGTGTTTGAAGACATTTTCTCAGATGAGAAGAATACAAAACAATACATGAGGATTTGAAGTTCATTTCTTCATTCAAAGGCTATGTCAGGGACGCAGCATGATTAATGAGGGTTTAAACTTTAAATACATTATTTAAAATAATTTCTAATCCGAATTGTATTTAGATATTTTTGGACATTTTCAAATTGTGTTAAATTTGAAAAGTATTCAATTATCTAAATAATGTAAAACTTAATCAGAATTTTATAATAATTTTTAATAAGTATCTAAATAAATATTGATATTTTACGTACCATATAAAATATATTTTATTTCACGATTTCATATAATTTTAGACAAGTTTGCTGGCCGATATAATGAACTGATGGACCTACCTTTTAATATAATTCTTAATTATAATATGATAGATATCACAATTTCGATCAATGTGTTCTGGGTTACGATGAGAGAGATTTCTGTTGGAACTTAATTTTTTTTAAGTAATCACATGACAGTTCAGCCAATTCTTCTTGCTCACATTTAGTAAGGTCAGTCATTTCAACTATGTCAAAAGGACTGCGGAGTGCGGACAGAATCAAAATTGTTATTCAATTAATATTTGTCAAAATGTTCTGCTAGTGACTCCAAATGTTGACGGACATAGCAATTGAATAAATCGGCGTTGACGGAAGGATTGATGCAGATGAAATCAGAAAAGTTTGAGAACATGTCCATTGTCCAAGTTCTTGTTAATAATTCTTGATAAGCTATCGCAACCGTTGCTCATGATTCAGACAGTCAACGGGATGTGTCAATGTCATCTATTCATTCTAACACCCTACTATCGTAGTATAAACTGTAAGCCTTGTGAACCCACCAACACTAATAAATACAATAGTAATTCATAACCAAATTTCAGTAATACAGGCCTCCCAGCTGTGGGACATGAAATTTCAGGACACAGAAAACCCAAAACTTCAGGACAATTTCAGGACATTTGCACCAACATTTTTACAACATATATGACACATATTATTATGGGTAGATTACATAACATACGTTACACCTACAAAATGCCCCCACCACAAGAAAATGATTTTTTTCGTGGTCCAATTCACTTAAATACACTTGAGAAAAATGTTGGATTTTTTTACCTCTAAAAATCTGTACATCGAAAAATCTGTGTATATGTACATTGAAATATGACCTCTAAAAATCTGTGCATATGTACATCGATATAATAAAACCCCTGAAACGATAGATTCCACTTGAGGCAACAGTATAAATGTGTATAAGCAATAAGAAAAAATTTCATATTTTGGGAACCTCCAGACTATCAGGAAATTCAGGACAATTTGTCAAATTTCAGGACATTTCAAAACAAGGCCAAAATTTTAGGAATTTCAGGACAGCTGGGAGGCCTCAGTAATAACACCCAGAGAAAATGTTTGATTTTTCCGATAAACAGATAAAAAGTAAGCACTACATAAAACACGTGACAGAAAGTGGAACCACTCGTATACTCTGGAAAAAATCCAATGTAAGTTAGCAGATTTGATTTTTCAACTTTCGTTCGTAGGATAGATTTTGTTTTAAGGAGTAAAGATAATATTTCCAGAAAGCTCTTCGCGGACCCCCGACATACTCTTCTCGGACCCCCTCTGGTCCGTGGACCACAATTTGAAGACCCCTGACATAAACTATTAGACACATTTTTCTAATCAGAACACTTCTCAATATTCGAGATGTTTGAACTTTGAATAAAATCTAAAGTTGAGACTTTGAACTTTTGAGTAAAATCCAAAGTAGACAAATGTTTGCATTTATTTGCTAATTAAATATTCACATGGCTCTTAAATTTGGTGTTTTGTGAACAATGCAAACAATTAGACACATTAAACATTGATATCGATGTTTAAATATATTAACCCATTCATGGCCAAATTTTTTTTTTTCAAAAAGTTCTTATTTTCTAATGAAACTGGTCCTATACTCATAATATATACACTGACTATTGGCATCTTAACACTAATTTTTACACAGTTGAACAAAAAAGTTTTGTTCCAAAATTGGAACATGGCCCTTTGAATGCACTAATATAACTCAATACAAATAGTAAGGCTAATAAATTCAGAGAAAACGTTATGTGACTTATTATAAAATTTCATAATGTGAATTTCTTAGTTCTTTCTTACCTACAGTTGTCACCTATGTATATAGACATCACTAAATTTGTTTAGAAGCATTCAAATACACTATGAAAAGCTTTGTAACAGTCAACTGGATATACAATCCACAACCAAAGGTGGTGTTCTTCTTGCAGATTCGACAATTATTCTGTTTCATGTTCACTAGAAAATGCAGGACATCTAAATTTTTCCTCACAGTATCAGGAACCTTGTGAACCACCATTGCCACGGCTGATTGGGATGGCCTGCCAGAGCTTCTTTGTTCTGTGTAGAGCAACAAGTAGGTGGCAATAATGTCATTGATGATTCCAAATAGATCTAGCGACTTCATTTTCTGTGATTCCCGTGTCTAATCATGTGGTTCTGCATTTGAGGACTCGTCAATACTCAAACGGTGCATAATCCAAGCCTTGGAACTAGATGACGACAGAAGATGGCAGAAGACTTCTCTCCACTGAAGAATATCACTTGGCTGAATTAGAGCCACACCACAGCAGTTGAAGGTCAAGACAAGACCTGTCTGCACTGCTGTCCCCTACACTATTTGAAACAGTTGCTCCTCTGGGCCTTTTGTCAAAGCTTTTATCGAGAGGACAGTTCTCAATTTTGTTTTGTCTCAAAGTTTCCGCACAACCGTATCCGAGTCTCGACATTTCTTGCAGCAAAAGACGGCCGGTAAAGAAGTTATCAATGTGAAGAAGGTTTCAAACAGTTTTGCTGGTGACTTAACTCTAGATTCTGGCAGCGTAGCATTGCCAGTAGTTTACGAATCATGTTCGTTTCGTCCAACGGATGCGGATGCTTTTTTGTTTGCTGACTTTTTGATGATAAAATCACCTTTCTTCCAAGTAGGAAAAGTATGCACTACTTCCTGCACTTTGCAGCAGAACCAACAGATTCATCCACCTGATCAGTTTCTTCATCCGTGCTTTCACTGCTGACCCCTGTAGGTTGAGCTTCAGCAGTGTGCCAAATCATCAGTGAACTCGATCATTTGGCACCAGTTTCTTCCTCGTCAGACTTTTCGGAGTCTTCTGAATCAGACGGTAGTGTTATGTACACATTGGCAGCAGTAAAAGTTTGATAAGCTATATTATTCAACATATTTCAGCTAGGGGCACTAACAGTCCCTTTTGGACTATAAAATGTATTAATATTCATTCTCTACAACACAAAGAATAGGGCATAATTATATACAGATAAAACGCCATGTCCCAACAATGGAACGTCTACCTAAACTCAGCTAAAATGGATATAGTAATAAATATCGAACTAACAAGTTATAATAAATGTAGTAGACCTATATTTCTATCATATATTCATAATAAATATTTTTGAAACTACATGGATCTCACATTAAAAAATTACCAAAGTTTTGTATACTGATTTTTTCACAATATTTCACTAAAATTGGCTGGTATTGTTTGAAAACATTAAGAACTGGAACAAGCTTGAGGTAATGTTTTAGCTTATTGTTTTAGTGACCCGCGATCACAAAGTTGGATATTTTTAAGGCATATGTATTTTAGAAAAAGTAAAATAAGCCATGTTCCAATATTGGAACATGGCTTCAAATGCATTAAGAACAATATATAAACTTCTAATGGCTTATATAAAGATGTAGCCTAATAATTTATTTTGGAGTTCATTAATTTGCCTGACCACTAAATATAACATTGATCGAAGTCCATCATGGAGTGGTAAATAATGATAAAACACAATTTAACAGCAACTAAGAAAGGAAATTGCATGCGCAGTTTCATTTGCGCACTTACCGTGTGTGAAAATATACCAATAAAATAAATAAATAAACATTCTTACTCTGCCTAGTGTGCCACTGATCGTGGTCAATTCCCAGATATTCACACACGATGTTGTCAACCTGGGGTTTGAAGTCTTTAATCTTCGGATTAATCACCTGATCGATTACCCTGTCTATGCCAATATTGAGCATAGACAGGCTGCAACAATCAATCAATCAATCAATCAATCACCCGATCAACAACCCTATCGATGCCAATATTAAGCATAGACAGGCTGCAACAATCAATCAATCACCCGATCAATAGCCCTGTCAATACACAAAATGAATAAATTGGCGGTTACAATCAATCAATCAATCAATCAATCAATCAATCATGCTACGGAATTCAATCACAGATAAAATCATAAAATCTCTACAAGTATAATAATCGTCCACTGAAATAATTTTTGGCACATTTGCTAAATATGATGAATTAATCAATAAATGCTTATTTACTATTTCCTCATTAATAGCTAAAATGTCAGGGACATTCTCAAAGGCCCATTAATTACCTTACCATTGTTTCCAGTATACCATGCAAACAAAAGGTTCAATTTAAACAAAAAGGACATTGTGCTGTACCACTGCTGGTACAAGTAATAAAATTTAGCTGTCTGCAAATATATCAAACTACTTGTCCCAGTTGGTAACACGCTTGCTTGATGAGCAAGATGTCACGGGTTCGAGTCCCAACCTGGCAGCCAGGTCTCTGACAGTATACATCGATATGGAAAGCGATGTTAAACTTAGCTTTTAGCTTTTTTAGCTCCACAGAAGAAATTACAAATGAACTGTTTACAACTGAGCACTATTAAATTCATATCAATTATTATTACGATAATATTTGTTTGATTAAATTCATTAAATTAGTTAATTAAATAAAGGGTTCATGCAGATGAATGACAACAAAATTCGGTAGAATTTTTAAGGAAGGACATGTAATTGAATTATAATTTTAACAAATAAATGTTTAAAATTCTCAAAACAAATATTTATTAAAAAAACAGAAAAGTTATCTCACTCCGTCATGTGACGTCTAAGACTCTCCCTCAGCTGATTCTTGTTCAAGTCTGGTCTCCATTTCTGTGTAGATAGATAGCGTTCAACATTGATCTGAACCCTGTTCATCAGGTTCTGGTAAGCAGCCTATTAGCAAAACAATACAGAACTGCTCAATTATCAAATATATTCCGAGCATAAAACATATTCACTTGCATAAAAAAGGTAATCCTGGGATGTAGTATTTTTTATAATTGCGTTAATAGCAGAACTTAACGTTTAAATATCTAGCTAAATTGTTTTTTGTTAAGTGAAATGAGTGCTTATATCATTATTCAAAGAATGTGATCAATTTCTACAAAATGGCTCAATATAATTTTTTTATATCTTACACAAGTAGAAATATTGTGAATACAATATTGGGTGCGATCGCAAGACCTGGAGAACGTGGAGATTTCCCTACTTTGTTGTTATTGAGAACCACACCACGCTACCCTGCCACGCCCACAAGTCGCCATACTTGCGTGCGGATCGGGAAGCTGGTTGAACTAGAGCACCAGTGCCACGTCCTGTTCCAATTCTTGGAAGCCATCGTGTTTTGTGTAAACAAACCTTTTGACATATTAAATTTTATTAATTAATTAATAGTAGCGTTCATTAAATGACTATATACGAATGAATTTAAGTGTCCAAATAATTCTGATCATGTATAGTGTTTTATTTATGATTTTATGTAGGTCTAAAGAATATTTGAATCATGGAGCTCCACGATCTTCCATTTGGAAGCTCCATTTTTGTTGTAGATGGCGTAAAAATACAAAATTACGTTTGACAGATCTCGCCACAAAACATAAATTTTGTTTACAAATAGTGGTGGCGTGTAATTTTTAATACCGCAGGGACCGCAGGTCTTCCGAAAGAACCCACTATTACACAGGCACTAGTCCTAACTTTTTAACATCTGAATTTATATAAATTCTAACCATAGTGTCCACATCGGCCAGACATTCTTTGCGGAACTGATCGAACAATCCCTGCTTCTTTAGCCTGTCGACCACATCAGCGGCAAGCTTGTTGTTAGGATTACCGCCTAACATTTCTCACAGTTCTCCGGCAAATCATAAAAAAATAACAACAAACACCACCATGTTTGTTTATCAAATCTTATTCTGATTCTTGATTTATTCTTCTTTCAATATCAAGAATCAATACTTAATCAATATCTTCTTTCAATTCAACTAAACTATAAGTAATGATAACAACATTTACGCAGGATTAACTTCAATAAGTTAAAATAGGTTATTATTATTATCTTTGCTTAAGTGATTAATAAGTTATTACTAATTATATAACATTCACCGAGTCATATGATGCTTATTACGTAGAAAATGGAAATCAATGTAGTGTAACATATACCGAAGTTTTTGCAAAAAGTCTTACAGCTACCTACAACTGTGCAATGTTCATTAATTAAAAGTATTCTCAGAGCTAGAACATATTACTTTGAATATCTGCAAATTGCACATATTTTAACAGTTTTCCTCCAATTTGTACTCTTTCCTCGACACCTTTCATAGCCTAAAATTAGATTGCCCATGTTGAACAGTAGCGGTGATAATTATATGTATGTCTATGCAACAATCTTGCCTTAATCATAATTGTATAAATGATTACTAGATTTAACATTACAATGATAGGGCGATAATAAGAGGTGGTCTATTAGCTTCTTCGTTTACTTTCTAAAAAACCTCCCATTGTATATGTCTAACAATATATAAACTTAGGAAAATAATATTTAATTTATGGTAACAATTACGAAATTATCTAAGGAACTGGTAGTTGCTTTAAACCTATTTTACATTTCTTACAGTCTTTTAAACTCATTGATTTTTGTTCATTGCTAATTAGCCACCAAGATTATTTGTTCGAGATTTATTGTAAATTACTGTATGCCTATCAAAGTCATATTGTAAGAGTGATTCTTACAGGGTTGCCCGCCCCTTTTTGGTGTCTACTGTAATAAAATTTACAAAAAAATCAATTTTATTAAGATATGGAAAGTAAGTTGGGAATCTTGGGATCAGTGATCCCGTTAACTTAAAGAAACTGGGGGCCTTTGACCTCCATCCTTACCAATTTAGGGACCTCGGGCCCCTGAGGTTATAAATTTGGAGGTCTTATGGCCGCAAATATAGTTGTATTTTGGGGACCTAGTGAAAATAATTCGAAAATAAATCGGAATAATAGTTCAAATGAAAGCCTATTGTGAAAGGTCAGCAACACGTTCGTACATTGCAGGCCTATAGTTTTACACGGAGTGAGAAACTGAAACTTAAAATAATAAGATGCAGGAACACATACTTGTCACCTGTTAGACCTTGCAAAAAAAAATTAGACCTCTACGCTTACCAATTTAGGAGCCTTTGGTCCCCGGCTGTCCCGTTTTGGGGGCTTTTCTGTCCCCCAACGAATAATTACGGTTTCAATTTAGAGGTCAGAAAGCCCCCGGCATGTCAAATGCGGAGGCTTTACAGCGATGTTTGGGGGCCATTATTATAGGCCTCCATGGATGCTGAAAGTGATATATGAAGTGAAAAAATGAGTCTAAAAATTGTTATATCTATGTTGTTGATGTTTATTTTTTATGGTTTTATAAAAAAGTTTATTTCTTATATCTGCAAATAAAGGTATTTATTGTACATTTAAAGCAACCACAATAAGTGCTACCGTCGTCTTTGATAACATCGAACAAGATGAAGCCACTGTCAATGCAATCTTCAATATCTATCAGTTACATAATCAATTTATGATTTATTGATGAAATCAGAATAGCGTACCCAAACTTCGGAGATCCGTTCCAAAGAAAATTAGTAAAAGCAATATTAACCCATTAGAGCCTGAGATCCCCAAAATGAGGACATACAATTCTTTTTATTAAATTTTACTTAAATTTTATGATTAAGGATGAAATCATGACTACCAAAATCCGGATAGCGTACTCGTTCCAAAGAAAATCAGTAAAAGTTATATTAATGAAATACTGTAGGCCTGCCTAATATAATATTTTAAAATATTAAGGGTACATTTGTAATTAAATTGTTATTATATCGAATGTGAAAGTAATTTAATAAATATAATTGAGCTTAGTAATTTAATATCACAATTGAACTAACCGTCAAGCATCCCGGAGGGAAATTAACCATCAAGCATCCCCAGGCGAATTTAACCATCAAGCATCCCCAGGCGAATTTAACCGTCCAACATCCCTGAGCGAAAATAACTGTCAAATATCCCTGAGTGAAATTAATCGTCAAACATCCCCAAACGAAATTAACCAACAGACATCCCCGAGTGATATTGGCTGTCAAACATCCCCTAGCGAAATTAATCGTCAAATTTCCCTGGGTGGAATTAACCGCCAAGCATCCCCGAGGGAAGTTAGCAGTCAAATTTCCCCAGGTGGAATTAACCATGAAAAATCCCCGAGGGAAATTAACCGTCAAATTTCTACAAGTGAAATTAGCTGTCAAACATCTTCGAGCGAAATTAATTGTCAAACATCCCCGAGGGAAATTAACCGTCAAATATCCCCGGTGGAATTATCTGTCAAGCATCCTTGAGCGAAATTAACCGGGGTGTAGTTAACCCTCTAACATCGAAAGGGGAATTAACCATCAACTATCCCAGGGTGGAATGAGACCTGGAAATTGGAGCCAGGCTTCAGCGTACTATATACAGAAATGTCAAGAAATGCTGCAGGGCACATTTTATATTCTACAACTCCATTGTATATTCTGACGTCTAGGGGTCTTAGTCGAGGTCCTAGAGTGCACCAGAGTGGGGCGGTTAGCAGATATGTGCTACGTGTTGTGCCAAATGAGGCTATGAGACGAGATCAACAGCTTTCCTTTACTTGTGGGGTTCTCGGTGGGGAAGATAATGTGAAGACATCTGGTGGTGAATGCCTCTAGACAGCAACATGAACCATGAATGTAATTACAAGTTCCACTTCATTCTTCTTCAAGATTGCAGATGTCGTACCAGTTCTCGGCATTGACGGTCATGGCTGTCCATAGCTCTTGCTTTCCCGCTATTCTGATCATTTCTACTTCTTCAACGTTAATCTAGTCATTGATACTCTCTGTATATAATTATATATATATATATATATTATATAGGTAATTCTTTATCTTCCTTTGCAACGCTTTCCTTCAATTTTTCTGCTTATAATTATGCTTTCCATTTATTTATTCCTCATCTCTCTCTCTCTCTCTCTCTCTCTCTCTCTCTCTCTCTCTCTCTCTTATTGCACTGCCTATCCACTGCATGCCCATGGCATGTAATATGTAGCTTGTATGCATAACTACAGTATATGGTTTGTGTTCCATATTTTCTTGGAGGTTCTTTTTTCTGCGGTGGGTCTCCTTATCCTTCCTTCTATTCCTCAAAACATGATCAACTCATCGATCTGCCTGTTTCTCACAGTATTTATTATATTTCTTATTGTTGCCATCCTATTTAATACTTCTTCATAAATGTAATGTAGCACGAATTTATAATGTAGCCTGGCTGAGCACTATCAAGTGCTGTGCCAGGTGGTGCCAGGTGACACGGCACTATAAGGTGCTCTGCCAGGTGTCCACAGCAGAAGTCATAATGCAATCCGCCAACTCATAGCTGATTAAATCCCTGATATCGTCATCCGATGATGAAACGGACGTTAAATTCACATTGATTGATGAAATGGAAAATCAATGAGCGACCAGCCCAACATCTCATCACAATGGATTTGCTTTTATCACTCCAGATGATGCCCCTGTTTCAAGGAAAAATCACAGTTTCTGAGATGATTTTCCATTGACTTACTCAGAATCTGCATTAATCAGCTTTTGCAACCATGCACAGTTTTCAGACCTGTAGTCTTTTCTCAAATTCCACAAACCAAGCATGGCTTCTTGTCATGTAAATTAACTTTTCATTGTATTTTATTGTATTGTTCTGTATTGTGTTCTATTTTATTTTATTATTGAACAAGTCATGTATTTATTTATGTTTCAGATATGTACTTGTAGCATGATTGTGAGGCTACAGACAGAAGTGTTCCCATCAACTCTAACCTTGTGAGGCTACAGACAGAAGTGTTCCCATCAATTCAAACTTTATGAGGCTACAGACAGAAGTTTCCCATGAACTCTAACCTTGTGAGGCTACATACAGAAGTGTTCCCATCAACTCTAATCTTGTGAGGCTGTAGACAGAAATGTTCCCATCAATTCTAACCTCCTCTTCTCATATCTTTATTCGGAATATTCACATGACTTTAGATTTACATATGTCAGCCAGATTTCTCTGAAATGCTTCAGAGAGTCTTCAGGCAGACTGATTTTACATGTTAAAACTGAGCTATAGGCCTCTACGTTAGAGCGTAATAAACATCAAACGGATATACGCGTTGTTTAGCGAGAAACATGTCCATAGTCTGTATATAGCGCTCTACAATTTTATGTTTATTTTTATTTTTTGAGAAGTGTGATTCATTGGTTAATGCTTGATTGAAAATCGATCAAGATACATGTTAAAGCATAGGAAGACCAAGCTCGATCTGACAAAACATGGCCGATTCCCCATTATTAAGCAACAATTCATAGTGATTGCGCAAGCGTGAATATGCACTATTAAATGGAAAAGTTATATGCCATTTACCTGCCATTAGGCATACGCTGAGAGAGAGAGTGAGAGAAAGAGAGAGACAGACAGAGGTAGAGAGGGAGAGAGAGAGACAGTGGCATAACTTAGGCGACCCTTTAAAACAAATCTTGTCAGCAATTAATGATGAGGGTTTCTTGTGGAAAATAGACTAAAAATTTCATCGAATAATTGTATTTATAGTGCAATTTGGTTCAAGGAAATAAGTAGGCTAGTGAATTGAACCACTCTCTTAAGTGTTAGAAAGGTGAAATCATAAAAAGCGGCTCAAAATTTTTTCCAAGGCGCCCCTCTGTGCCCCCTAGCGCCCAGAGGCAATTGCCTCCACTGTCTCCCGTAGTTACACCACTGGAGAGAGAGAAAGAGAGAAAGCATCACTATGAAAGAGAGAGAGAGAGATGCTCAATGAATTGTGGTTCATTTCTGATAGCTTAGTCTATACTCGTTGATAGTTTAGCAGTCCATGGAATTCCTACCAATCGGTCATTTTTAGGTAGGCTAAAAAAGTTGTCATTTTGTCATTATTGTAACAACAAAAATAGCAATTAGAGTGTCACCGTCGTTCATGCAACATACCAGTCTGCTATTCATTGCCTATTGGTGAACAAGTGATGAACATAATATATAATATAATATTTTCTTATTATTAATTCAACTGCCAATGTAAAATTTTATTCTGGACATATGCTTTGTAGACATTTATATATCAGTTTTTAATATTTGATATTCCTTGTATGCAATTCGTTTACTTATTACCTTGTATTCGTTACGAATAAAGAGATACCTATTTATGGAGGTAAGCATCCCTACTAGCTTTGCTTCAATCAATCAATCGATCAGAAATCTTTTACATCTGTGCGTCTTAAGAATAAGAATAAGAATAAAGGTTTAACGTTCGTTTCCTCATCCAAGGTAGATGTCAGGGATGTCAATGTCCCAGAAGCGCCTGCTGCTTTTTAATTTTTTTGCATTTGCAGGAGTGTTCTGATGGTTGGATACTGTCTGTAGTTTCTCATCCCGCTTGGGATGTCTCTGGCATCGCCTTCGATTGAGGAACCGTACGTTAAATCCTCATGGATTGATCATTGATCTGGGTTGAAATAAGAAAACAGAAGGAAACTGGAGTTAGATGAAAATCAGAAGGGGGCCAAATTATTTCTGGCGAGGCAGTTGAAAATCTGGAGAGTTAGATAAAAATCTAGGGGGCAATTGTCCCCCAGCATTTGAATTGTCGCTGATTGATTTCATTTGATTTTAATTTTAATTAACTGGATTTTGATAAGGAGAAAAACTGTCAGTTTTCTGTTTGGTTTTAATTAGATAGAAAGAGAGACAAAAGAGAGAAATATTTTCATTTCATATAGCTTTTAGTATTATATAGATATATGCCTAGGATTGGGCTTCCTACAATTATGTTATTGTAATTGCATAATAATATGCATCTTAATTGTTGTGTTATTTCATGAATGCAATTTGCAGTATAATATATATAATATATATAATATATATAATGCCAGTGAAAATAATTAAATAGTTATCAGTGATTTGATTGATTGATATGTTGAGCTTTAGCAACTTTAATTCCAGCATCATAACATAACATAACATCTAATGGGTCAGGAAGCATCAGATGCTTGTTTAAGACCCATATGTTTAAGACAATGGACAGCTAAGTAGCCATGGAGCAAAGCGCCACAACTGATGTGCAGCCTAGACCTCTGCCAGACTGGAATTTGAATGACCAATTGGTCCATTATACAGAAATCATAGCCACATGGCCAT
>JAQFZF010000085.1:0-23943 GCA_034695365.1 Enchytraeus norvegicus
CTTTTTAAACCCAGTAGATCATGAGCAGCTGGGTGACGATGCAATTCGTTCTTAATTGAATCGATTTTATAAAACCCACCGGGTTCTTTACACCCAGGGTAAAATAATAATAATAATAATAATAGTGAGATTTTTAAAACGCCGCTCTATGCGATATGCTACAGTAGCGCTAGCGCAGGTACTTATAAGGTCGAGCCTCGATCGAATAATACAGTCTTTACTCTTTTTTGAAAACATGGTAATTACACCTACGCCAGCCAAACGTAGGTTTTGACGTTCTGAGAGAGAAGAAACCGGAATACATGCAACATTCAGATAGGTTGATTCATAAATTCGAGTGACATTGTAATGTTAAGCCTGACTTCAACAACCCCTTCGAGCACGACATAAGCAGCCATCCACCTGCGGAGATCCCGCTGTGGTAGGACCTCCCTAAAAGGGAGATAGGCTGCTGCAGGGAGCAGGAAAAATATCATATAAATTGTAATCCAGGCTCCGCTGGATTGGTACCCGCCACCTCGTGGAGGCTGTATCTTTCATAGATGTACCATTAGTCCTAGAGTTCCCTTTTCTCGTTCATCTTTTTTTCGTCGTCTATCTCCTTACACGTGATGACAATCGCGCATGTTTGACATTTTCGCCAGATGGAAATTGTTTTCTGTTTTTTTTTATTGCTCTCCGCTCCTGATTATCTACCTTTGCTTTACATAGCGTACAATCACAACCAGCGCAGATTTTCGAATAATCTTCCTGAAATTTTTTTATGTTTTTGTCGACTGACCTGGGATGATCCTGGGTCACTTGCGTGTGAGACAGAAACTCTCCCGATGTCGCCAACCCCTCCCGCCCCCTCCCCAACATGGAGATCATGGAGAATTGGAGATCTTAGTTGCATGACGTGTACGTGCGATATAGGCCTACATGAAATTCTTAGGGCGTCAACTTTTGTTATAATAATCTTTAAAGGAATCTTATAGGCTACTAAATAGCTTGCACTGACCTTCGGATTATTAGTCAGCTTTATATATGGCCCTGATCAGAGATTAATCTAGATTATTTGCATAATGCATAATGAATTAATAGGCATACGTAGCTTTTAGTTTAACGTCAATGTCTTAATATAAGGATAATATCGTTATTATGATCATCTGTATATCGCCGAAAACTGCGTCCACAGAAAATAATTTTACTTTGATGGCAAACAATGCGGCATATGGTTGGCTTGGATGACTTTTATTGTTAACTTTAGCTCCACTATGCCATTTCGCAAGAGAGTAAAAGACTAAAAGGTAAAGATTGTGTGCCACATTCGTTACCGAACGTAGGCGCGGACCTGATCTCCGATCCTGAGCGATTGCAGCACACAGGTGACATAATCATTGATTCGATGGTGAGGTCGCCAGCCCCACTCAATACAATCCAATTTTTGATAACTGGATCGTATACGCCAGACCCGTGGTAACCATCGCAATCTTCCGCAGCAGTCACCTACTACGTACTAATTGCTCACAATTAACCGACCACAGAGAGGGATGGTGGGCTTGGTTGGCCTGTTGTACATCCGAGATTTTAGTCTCTCACTGGTCGACCGGGAATCGAAAGACCTAATGCGCAATAGTCGGCACAAACTGAGCAAGCGAGTAAACAAGCAAGAGAGTAAACTACGTAAATACGCCAATTTGATTTACTGATTGATTGTTGATTGACTTGTTGATTGATGATTATCAGTGGTTGAAGTGAAAAGAGTAAGGTGGTGGAACTCCATTTTTGATGGTGGTTGAGGTGGTGGAACGCAAATGTGAGATATAGTGAGCACGGGCTGAAGGGCTCTGCCACACTTAAGAAGTGGTGGGTGTCCGAGATTGAAAAGTGGTTGGCATCGGTGGGTATACAGATTTTGCAAAAATAATGTCTGTGTGTTAGTGGGTAACTAAAATAGTAAACGCTTAAATTTACGAAAAAAAGTAAGAATTATTAAAAAGTGGTAAATATTACTGTAACCACTGTAAAGTAACCAAGGTATTTGACTGTATGTTATATAATAAGATGAGGGACTTCTTTGACTTAATAGAATAGCTGCATTTAAATTCTCCAGACTGAAGATAATATTATTATGAGGCTGCATGAACTGCCATGTTACAATGGTCACCCATGGATTGTGGGTGACCATTGTACAAATGGGTGGGTGACCAGGCAAACACCCGTAACACCCATTGTGGCCTATGATAGTGCGGTGACGAACATCGTTCCATCGCGTTCCTGCCCACATTAAACACTGCACTGGTTAATTATGTTATCGAAAAAACTTAATGGTAATTTTATAATCATAAATTGCTGAACCCATTTCTAAGCGCCTTCAGCACATGGGTGAGAATTGTGAGCTGTCATTATTAATCCAGCGGCAATGTCGCCAGCCTCCCTATTGATACGCTAGCTACGATCATACACCGGACCGTTGTTTAGCCTTCGTAATCTTCTAAAGCAGTCATCTGCAACATAGTATTCGATTCCGATAACCGAATTACGAGCGGCTTTAGCATTTAGCATTTAGTGGTCATTAAATGCAATTACAATTATACATTGAAATAAGCGGAACATTCATTCATGTATTATTTTACGTCTCTCTTCATTGCCCGTTATGATGCATGTATACATGTAGATAACGACTAGTGCACATCTCCAGTGCACTGCCAAATTGGCAGGTCCAAGGTACATACTATTCTGAAACACGTCTGCTATCAGGCTCACCAATGAGCACCTCATCGATCATCTAGTTGATCACATTAAAAAGGCTATGCCTTTACTACACCAACATTTCGTCTCAAAATGTAACCTTTTTCTTGGGAATATATATTCTGACTACCGAGGTGGTGTCCCGATGTCTTCCCCAGTATGACAATATCTGCGTTAGTCGGCTTTTACGAAACATGTGCAGTTCTCAGTTGGTCTATTCTCAAGTTTCCCGTAACAAACACAGCAGATCACGACTATATCTATAACGATTAGCAGTCAATATTTATAATTATTTGTTGTTTCTCTTGGAGACAATTAATATGCAGTGTGGAAGACATCATAGGCGTGCCAAAAGCACTTGAAATTACATTCGTGATTAAATAAAGAGAAAATAAACTACACATTCATAATGTGCTTCTGGCTGTCTTATTCGGCGCTATCTTTCGTTAGGCCTTTAATATTGTGAAGTTTGAGCAAAGGTCTTATTAGGCTATACTAAATTACAAGACCTTAATAATATGCAAGATCATGAAATTATTGATGTTTTGTGAAACATGCAACTGGCAGTACTAGCATGTTCTCCTGTCACAGTAAAAATAACTTATATGGATAGCTACGCCATGATATCGTAGTGGTGTTGAAATAAAGGACAAAGACTATAGCAAGCGAAAAATAAGAGGATAAAGCCAAGTTTGGCGTTAACTTAGCCGCCGAATCACATGGATGTAGCCATATGATCAGTATCACTGAGAATACAAATACAATACGATGATGATTTAAAGTCCGGTTAAAATGTAAAATTCGGGCCAACCAAGCCCTCCATCCATCTCAGGGGTCGGTTAATTGGTAGCAATTAGTACGTTGCAGGCTACTGCTTCAGACGATTGCAAAAGGTAAACACGGATCTGGCGTATTGTCCTTTGGATCGAAAGTGGGGCTGGCGATCTTGGCGTTATAGATTAATGACAATTATCAAGATTATCGCCTGTGTTCTGCACGCTTCGAACGAGATTAGCGCAGAAACCCAGGGATCATTTTGACCTATGATGTACCTTTACATTTTAAATGGTTCACCCGAAGGCTGCATGTACGTCATGGCGCGTCTCAAAAAGAGTATGCATCGGCAAGCAGTCTACAGTCTACACCACTTCAACCATGACATCACAGAATACTCTTGAATTTAATGCATTACGATTATTTGTAAAACAGTCACAAAATGTCGTCCTTTATTGTTTCAAGATATCATGCATCAATTGGTATCTAAACAATTATCCACCGAGTAGTAGGCCTAAATATTGCAATTTCACCGATATCCTTCTGTTGCATATTCGACTATAGGCCCCTACATTAGGCCTATGTTTTTGTAACACAGTCACATAATGTCTTCTATCTTGTTCTGAGATAAGACTCAATTGGTAATTTCATGTACACAATATATTCCACTCATTTGCAGGCCCTACACACTGTACAGTATTAGGAGTGTTATTGATTTAATTATTACTAAGTGGTCGCATGCACATTCCACAATAACTTCAGTGTAAACTGAATAATTTTAATGTTGACCAAGGGCGATTGGTTTCTTATAATAATGATCAATGAGAGTTGCTAAGTTATTACGTTACGTGTTCTATAAGCTTCTCATTAGCGTCCAAGTCATAGAGAAAACTAAGACTTAGTTAAGTATCGTGACTTTCTAATTGCGTCTGAGTGGACCGGCTACTATTTCTGGATCCCGAGAAATTTGAGAATAGGCCAATCGACAGTTGCATGTGTTTCGTAAGAACCGACTAACGTAGATACTGCAGTGAAGGTCAGAGAGGTCAAGGCCATTGCTTCTGTGTGTTTGACCAATTGGTAGCTCAAATTCCAGATTTTCGGATGCCTTGCCAAATGAGTGTGGTGGCTGTGGCGGGCTAGACAATTCTTCCCTTCACTGTTCTAGAAAGCGTCTCTGAGATACCTAGTATATAGAGGCGCTATACAATTTCCTTATGCATTGTATTCTGGTACTGTTGGCGACGTCCCTGATATCGTCGTCAGATGATGAGACGGACCCTAGACTGATATTGTTGTTGCATTGGTTATTTTTAGAACTTGATTCGTTACAATCTATAAAATAAAGGGAATTATGAGGGTCAATGTTAAACTAATTTTTATTTAAATTTGATGCTTTTGGAGAATTATTGATACGATATAAATTCTGTTATTTTGTTTAATTGATACAGTTGCACTAAGCCTGCTCGCAGTTCCAGTTACATCCTACAGTGCAGTGGATCCGAGTGGTAAGGGTCAAACCCTATATAGGCTAATCAATCAATCAATCAAAAACTTTTATAAAGGGCACTTCACTTCGGTATGTGCGTTAGACTCCTCTTATGGCACGTGCAGTTTTTCTGATGGTCTACATGTAAGTTCTTAAGTATCCGGGAAACAACACGGGAAAAGACTAATACATAATGACTATTCCGTCCGGTTAAATTTTACAATGACATCTAAAAAAGCTATTGTGTCGTGTCCGAGCAAATTGAGAATATACCATCAGGATTGTGTAAAAGGTGACTAAGGCAGGTGATGAGAGAGGAAACTGGAAATTACAAAAATTTCGATTTTTCGATTTTTTACTAAAAAGCCATCCCAAGGAATATGCGATATATAGTTTAATGAGATAGAACTGATTGGATCGCCTCATAACATTGATCGATGCCATGCTCAATAGTGAGCGAGATAATAGATTGTTTGAGTAAATTTGAGCCTTTATCAATTTATTTTTTATTTCCATTGTATCACCAGAAAACTTGAGGATAGAACAACCGAAAGTGAAAAGAATTTCGTAAGTACCGACTAACCCAGTCATAGGCCCTACAATTATATTTTCCGGAGCCAAACACATCTCAGATACGTTTTGATTATTATTGTATCATATTGTATTAAAAACGGATATTATTGTACCATATTGTATCAAAAACGAAAATTATTGTATCGTATTGTATTAAAAACGGAAATTATTGTATCATATTGTATTAAAAACGGATATTATTGTATCATATTGTATTAAAAACGAATATTATTGTATCATATTGTATTAAAAACGGATATTATTGTATCATATTGTATTAAAAACGGATATTTCATTGCACAGCAAAATACAACCAGAGGTTAAATTGAAAATCAAGGGCCCTGAAACTGTTAAATGTTCATTGTTCAAGGTTCCCATCATCCCGGAACGCATATGGTTTTTTTTCCTGGACCTCAACGCTGATGGGACTGGGCCCGGGAACGGTGTTCCGCCTTAATTGAACAACTGCATGATACAAAGTATCTCAGATGTTCTATTTAAATAGCCGTATGCAAAAGTGGAACAACCCAAAAACAAATAATTTCTTTTAGTTGCAAATAGTGTTTAAAACCTAAACTGAAAGAGTACAATTTTGGTCCATTGTTGTAGAGTACTATTAAACAGTAAGAGTACGTAGTAAAATACCGAAATATATTACAAATATTATGAAAAAAATTGCGAGATAATGTCGAAATGAACACCACTTTTTACATTATTTTTTATGTGAGTTGGTTCATTTTTGCATACGGCCATCCATTTTATTGTGTTGTTGATGCAGGGTGTGCGATCAACGTTTCATACAGAGTTAACGCCAGAGCGTTGTACGGCGAGCTGCTGAGCAATTCCGCTATAACTCCGACTGAGTGTGTGGAGCTGTGCGTCAGTAATGTGAATTGTGTGGCCGTGGATTTCGACAGATCTACCAGTGAATGGAAAGGCTGCTGGGTGCACACGAGTGCATTGGGTCAACTGTACGATGGCGGGGGATTCGTGGATTTATACCAGGTGCAAAGAATATGCCGTAAGTATTGGTTTTGAGTAGCACAGTATAATATACGTGGATTTATAGGCCTTCCAGGTGCACAGAATATGCCGTAAATACTGGACTTGCAGTAAAATCTGAAGTGATACATTTAACGTCTGTTTCCGTATCGAATGATACTGTCAGAGACGGACACGGCTGGGATTCGAACCCGTGACATCCTGCTTATGGAGCAAGTGTGTTACCGACTACGCTATCCAACTGGGACAATACAATACAATAAAATATAAAAGGACATTTTATAGCGCCTCTATATACAAGGTATCTCAGAGTCGCCTTTTGGAACAATGTAGGGAAAAGTAGTCTAGCCTGTGACATGACACACACGATATGGCAAGCCTCCTCAATTTTGTATATTAAACGACCGTTTGAGCATATCTAGTACACTGTGATCGAAGCCATGTCCCAGACCACTGAGCTCGTCTCTCAGTATCTGTGTTAGTCGGCTTTACGAAACACACATGCAATTGTCGGTTGGTCTGTTCCCAAGCATTGTTGCAATGAAAATAAGCACTCTAATTATATAATACATGTACTGTAGTGTCACTGTATTAATTAGCTGTAATCTTTATTATTCACTGTAGTCCACTACATATTGCTTTATTTGCTCTATTGTGGCTTTATTTATAAAATAGTAAAAACAGAGAGAGAGAGAGAGAGAGAAGGCCGTCAGAAAAAGCACATTGCACCTTATCTAGCTTACCACCTATCAATCATACAAACAATAAGAAAGAAAACAATTGACGTTAGTAAAACAAAGAAATTACACAACATTCGTCCAAAAAAGTGAAAATTAAAGATTACATTCTAGAAATTTCCTTAAAAATAAGTCTTAATTTAAAAATGTACGGGTTAATTCACCCAATCTTTAATGTCAACAAATCATATTTTATAATAAATAAATAAGTGAAACTTTTAAAATTTTGATTAAAATTAGGATTAGGGTTCGGGTTTGGGTTGGTGTTAGAGCTGGACTAATTCTGATCCTAATCCTAACCCTCTTCCTAACGGAAGTGTAAATTTGTAATCATATTTTTCGGTTTGTTTACACTAAAATTGGGTGAACTAGCCTCCACCATGAAAAAATATACAAACGCCCTTTTGCACTAGATTGATTTGTATTCTTGTTTTTATATGCAAACAGCAACTTCGGCCGCCGACACGTCAATTGCTGCGCAAACGACTACTATGTCCAATCTAACTACTGCCAAGCCAGTACCGATCACTGCTCAGGTTCAGAGTAATCCAGGCGTGACTGAAACAGTAACGATGAATCCAGGTGTCACTACCAACACATCGATGAATACAGGTGTCACCACCAACACACCGATGAATTCAGGTGTCACCACCAAGACATCGATGAATCCAGGTGTCACCACCAACACACAGATGAATCCAGGTGTCACCACCAATACGCAGATGAATCCAGGTGTCACCACCAATACATCGGTGAATCCAGGTTTCACCATCAATACGCAGATGAATCCAGGTGTCACCACCAATGCATCGGTGAATCCAGGTTTTACCACCAACACACAGATGAATCCAGGTGTCACCACCAACACACAGCAACAGCCAGGTTTTACCACAAGCGCATATAAGGATCAAAGTTTCTCCGTCAATACAAGGAGTGGGCAAAATGGCATCAGCAATTCACAGAATGGTCTGGATGGCACGATGACAGCATCGAATAGGCAAGACATTAATGAAACTGTCACACAAAGGCTGGCAGACGCAACCACTGCTACTCCCAAACAACAAGACTTCACAGGTACCCAACAAGGTGTCACTGCGACAACTCAGCAGGCAGCTACTAACAATCAAGCATCACAAAATGGCACTGCTGTCACAAATAAGAACGATGTTGGGGCTACCATGTTTCAGAATAACCAAACGAGTACCGAGAGGACAATAAAAGATCCAGCTACCGGAACAGCAACAACGATAGATTTTGGTGTCACAGGGACAGTCACAACACGTCAAAGTCAGGATCCCGGCACTTCCACTAAGAAAAGCGATAATTTCACCGCTGGTGGAGACAATACTACTCCGGCCATCCAAAAAGACCCAGTGTCTGGCGGAATAGGCGTTAATACTTCGCCGTCAAGTCCAAATGATGGGAAAGCAACCACCGTTGTTCAAGGGCAGGTGTCTATAAATACTACCGGTGATAACATGAGAACGGGAACTGGCAGTCTTGTGACAAACACCGTTACAAACATTGCTCAAACCGCTACCGTCACAGTTAAAGATGGAATGACTGGTACTGGTCAAACCAATCCTCAAGGAAGCACAGCTGCCATCCGAAATGACAATTCAGCCATTACCCAGACAAACGCGCCAGGGGTCACCACAAGGGCTGCAGTTACCACCGAAAATGCTGTCTTGACCACAACTGGCAATGGTTCTGGAACCGTGACTAGTGTGGCTGGTGCAACGTCCGCGATGGGAAATCAGGCAACAAATAATCCGGGTTCACAAACGACTTCAGGAAATGGAATTACTGGGACTATGCTATCACAAGGAACAACAGGGAAATTGAATACCGCTCCTGCCAATTTTGAGGTAACCACTGGGAAAATAGGAACCGATACGTCGGGGACTTCAGGTAATCAGGCCGCAAGTTCTACTACTGGTATGAGAGTGTCGTCAAGTCAAGGTATTGGGAATAGTACCACTAATGTCCCCGTTACAACTGGAGTGATTCTTATCAATCAAACAACAATGTCACCAGTTACTATAAGTACTACCACTGTTTCACCTGCACGCTACTTTAATGGTAAGAACTTAGGAATTTTGTTCTCCAGTTGCCTCACTCTATCTCTCCGCGTATATCTTTCTCTCGTCTTCTCTTTCTCATTATCTTTAGAATATTATCTCTCTCTCAGTCTCTTAGTGCACTGCTTAGTTCCAGGTCCATAGCATAATAACTTTAGACCTGTATGCCATATTATCTAATATATGAATTTGATTTTTGAAGTGGGACTTTCCATAGAGAGCCTAGATTTCAAGACGAACGTGTACTGCATCAATTGAGCATTATCATTACACGGATGACACATTTCAATTTGTATTTAAGCTGAACATGTTTGTTTGTTTGAACTTTACAGGCTGCGAGATACAGTTGGTTAACGAAAGCAACGCATGCTTTCTGAACGGCGACCACAACACTGATTTGTCTATAACAGTAGACGCCTGTGTTGAGTGGTGCATCACAACAATAAAGTGCACTGCGGTGGATTTTGACCGATCTAGCTCAGAGAGTAGAGGCTGCTGGATGCACACCGAGATATTAACTCTGGACGATCTGTACGATGGCGGAGAATTCGTAGATCATTATCAAGTCTATCGTATTTGTCGTAAGTGTTTATTAACCGGTATTCCTCTTTATAATACAATACAATACGATGAGAATTTTACGTCAGGCTCCTCACTGGGAGGCGATGTTAGGGATGTCTCAAGCGAACTATGCAATTACAAACCATTCCATACCATCAAAAAACATTGCAAAATGCAGAGACCAAAGAACAAACGAGATCTGAAACAGTGCAAGTACATAAGCCAGAAAATATTGAGTTGAAAGGTAAGTCGCTTTTAATTAAAGATTTGAAAATACTTCTTTGGCGTCGTATCCAGCCAAGAAGTATAATTGGGCGCCTGTGAAGCTTATTATTGGATCCAAAATCGATGTCTTCCCTTATGAGCAGAAGCTTAAGTAGACATCGAGTCACTTTTTGTGACTTATGTAGAAGACTGCACAATTGGAGAAAGTGAGAAAGTGAGTCCTGCGATTTGCATTGCGGGAGTGCCAACCACTGGCTTAACCATCCTATTAATGAAGAAACAAATCTGGATATTTTTAACTTCAGTTGAGTGTACACCTTCGGAACCTTCCTCTAGAGAGAAACTCAAAATTAATGCTACCTGTTCCATCTACATTAGCACTAACATTGTCAATAATGTTGGCCGATGTTAATTAATTTGCAAACCATCCCATGGGCATCCCATCGCATGTAGTAGAAATCTCTAACAGAATATTACATTTAAATGGGGTGTCTAAATTCAAGTTATATCACATTTTATCGCAGAAACGTGATCTGTACATGTTTTATGTTTTTTGTTTTACTATGCAGCCTCAAGCACCGTTGCAGAAGTAACTACAGTAAGCGAAAAAGCAACAACAGTACCTCAAACTACCGGATCGGCTCTCCCACTCATCGCAGTTACAACATCTGCATCAGCTAATTCTAATACAGATTCGGTTCAGTCAACCGCTGGCAAGGCTGCCTCCGAAATTACCACTGCTGGATCGGTGCCCAATGCAACAGTTTCTGGGCCGATGGCAACAACTGCTGTACCTAGGCTTGATGCGTCAACATCGGGCTTAGGACCAATGGTAACAACGGCGAAAACGGGGTCTGATGCAACGACATCAGGGCTCGATTTTACAACTGCAAAACCCGTATCAGTTGCAACCACTTCTGGATCGATGCCTGTAGCTACATCTTCTCAACCATTTTCTAATGAAACAACTGGTAGAATAGGTCCGATTATTATCACTGAAAATATTTCTCAAGGAGTAACCAAGGTGGTCACTTCAGGTGACAGGGCAGAAAGCTTCACTTCGCCAGGCGTTTCTGGAATGACTTTCGTCGATGGAAGTACAATCATGGCAAGAAATGGACAAGAATCTGGTGCACCAACTGGTACCACAGTACTGATTGGAAATGGTACCACAGCTCAGATTGCAACTGGTACTACAGCTCAGGCAGGTACAGGTACCGCTCAGATGATAATTGGTACAACAGCTCAACCAGGTCCAGGTTCCACTGCTCAGATATTAACTGGCACTACAGCTCAAGCAGGTACAGGTACCACTGCTCAGATGATGCCTGGTACAACAGCTCAAGCAGGTTCAGGTACCACTGCCCAGATGATAACTGGTACTACAGCCCAGACGGGTACAGGTACCACTGCTCAAATGGTATCTAGTACCACAACTCAGATGGCTACTGGTTCTACAGCTCAGGCGGGTACAGGTACCAATGCTCAGATGATAACTGGCACAACAGCTCAAGCAGGTTCAGGTACCTCTTCCCAGATGATAACTGGTACTACAGCTCAGGCGGGTACAGGTACCACTGCTCAAATGGTATCTGGTACCACAGCTCAGATGGCTACTGGTACTACAGTCCAGGCAGGTACAGGTACCACTGCTCAAATGGTATCTGGTACTACAGCTCAGATGGCTACTGGTACTACAGCTCAGGCGGGTACAGGTACCAATGCTCAGATGATAATTGGCACCACAACTCAGGCAGATACAGGTACCACTGCTCAAATGGGAACTGGTACTACAACTAGAACCAATCCAACGACAACGACTGCAGAGGTCACGTCAGCATACACTGGGCGAATGTATAATGGTAGGTGAAATAAATCAAGAAGTAAACATACAACCTACATTATGCGCCATTCCATTCCTCAGCCATGTGCTGCTATTTTAGATTATTTTCGTTCCTTTCAGTTAAGTGATTACATTCGGATCAAAACTGTATCATTAAAAGAAACACTTCGATTGTACAGTTTACATTATAATTAATTTCTAACTTGACTCGAATTGACTTGAATAAAAAACAGAATGCATTAAAAATAAAGGTTACCATAGCGCCTACTTACTGAGTTAATGACACTGTTTTCACAAACTAAATATTTTGATATTTACTATAGGGTAACTATTAATTATTTTAGACATTATATTATATTTAATTAATAAATGGAATAAAATACATAAATAAATAAATTAATGTATGCTGCAGGTTGCCAGATATCATTCATCAACTTGACCTATACTTGCTCACTGAACGGATATCACATAGCCGATTTGTCTATAACAGTGGACGCCTGCGTGGAGCTGTGCGTCATCACAGTGGCGTGCACTGCGGTTGATTTCGACAGATCCACAGAAGATTCCAGAGGCTGCTGGATGCACAAACGCTCTCTAGCTTATAGCGATTTATACGATGGCGGAGATTATGTGGATCAGTATCAGATTTATCGCGCCTGTCGTAAGTGAAAAATAAATAAACAAGAAATAATAAATAATAAATAATTATTAAAGTTCAATTTAATTTTCTTTTCATTAATTTATTACTCCTTGACTAAGTAGGCCTAAACATATTTTTGTTCAATTAGCCACCTAGATAGCTGATATACCAGTTGTATAATGATCAGTATCAGATTTATCGGGTCTGCCGTAAGTGTACTTTTCTTTCTTCTGATTTTTATTTTATATTAAATTTTCATATTATATTCACACGCGACAGACGCACATTCTAGTTTCCTTACTTAGTTGCTGTTTAGTGTTTTTATTTTATTTTCCTACTCCATGATTAATCGTACCTTTGCCTTTCAATCAGTGCAAATGTACTGTCGGGCGCGCAATGAAACCAGCGCAGATACACGATAATTTTCCATTTTCCAGGCACCGATACGCACGCGTGCTCAAGCGTGCGGGGATATTTTGTCGACTGAGCTGGGAATCGTTCCCACGAGCCATTATTTGACCCTTAAGCAAGCACGTTAGCCGCTTCAGCAAATCCCCGTCGCCAGATGGCGCTCAGTGAAAGTTTGATTCTAAATATTTAATAGATTATTTCATGCCAAGGCATCGCTATAGGCCTACCTACATTTTATATACAAACGAATGCAATTACCGTAGTACAAAATATACGTTACAAGCGTAGAAATGCATAGTAGGACCCATGCTTGTAGTTTGTCTTTCAACAGGTTAATTTTGTCCTTACCATTGAAAGAGCACGTGATCTGCAACAGTTCATTCTATCGCTACCGCGGAATGTCGCATTCTACGATCCGAACTCATTGTATATCAATAGTGTTTATATCAATACTCCTACATCTACACAAATATCATAGTTCTCTTGCAATATCTTATTCTTCGATATATATTTTTAATGATGACAGCAATAGCACAGGAATCGACCGCAATACCACCTGCAACAACGGGAAAACAATCCACAGAGATGCCAACGGTCGTTTCAGCGACCGGACGATCGGCCCCAATCACCACTACTGCGCCAAATTCTACGCTCCCGAGAATAGCTGAACTCAGTGATACATCAGCAGGAGTGATGCAGACTGGAGGAAATACTGGGACAGCTACACCACCTGCAAATCAACAAGCTACTACGAATGCATCCAAAACGGCAACTTATTCCACCTCTTGGGGAATGATGTCAACGGGGGTTACCACCGCTCAAATTACTGTCCAAACAACGTCAGGCCCTATTCCGACAGGGCAGCTAAGCAGTGCGAAAGTTGATATGACAGCAACATCTGTTTCGAATGTACAAAACAGTGTCCCAATAACCGAAACTTCGCCCGCAGCTAATACCAACAAAGTGAATGTAGAAACTACAGCAGTGTTTGGTTCAAGCCAAACTATTTCTCAGTCTCAGTCATCGAACGGTACTTCACCTCCAGTAGCAAATGGTACTACAGTTCAGATGGTAACTGGTACTTCAGCACAGTCGGGAATTGGTACTACTTCTCAAATGGTATTTAGTTATTCTGTTCAAATGGGAAACGGTACTTCAGCTCCGGTAGTAGCAGGAACTTCATCTCAAGCGGTATATGGTACTTCAGCTCAAATGATAACTGGTACTTCAGCTCCGGCGGTAGTGGGTACTTCAACACAGATGGCAACTGGTACTTCAGCCCAGATTGGAACTGGTACTTCAGTGCAGATTGGAAATGGTACTGCAGCTCCTGTGGTAGCAGGCACTTTAGCTCCGGCGGCAAATGGCACTTCAGCTCCGGTGGCAAATGGAACTTCATCTCAGATTGGAATTGGCACTTCAGCTCAAATGGGAAATGGTACTTCTGTCCCAATAGTAGTTGGTACTTCGCCTCAAATGGCAGCCGTGAGTGGAACTGTCACAATTGGAGATAGAGCGTCAGTAAGTGCATCCTCTGTGCAAGTTGACAACATAGGATCAACTAGAGACAATGATGTGACAATCAATTTCAGAGATGCTGTGACCAGCGGAATTGCAAGTCAAGGCATCAGCCAGGTCGCCACTGGTACTAACTTAATTCCAGAGTCATCTACAACAGTCATACCTTCCAGAAATACCTCAATTGATGCTGGCACCTCCTTAGCGTCAGGACAAATGACTTCGGGGGTTGGACAGAATGTCTCCAGTGAAGCACCAACTACCCAGCAGGGGACGACGGGACAGTCTCAATCAACACAGAGATCTCAAACTCCGCCAATAACTTCACCAGTCACATCAGTGTTTACGGGCAGAATTGCAAATGGTAGGTGTAGCGTTAAAGATGTAGGATATTCAAATCAAATCAAATCAAATAACGGTTTAGCGTCCGGTTCATCATTTTAAGGAGATGTTGTGAAATCTTTTGACAATACTGCTGGATCCAGCTTCAGTTTCCCTATTTAAACTAATTAATAGAGACAGGGTTTAGCTACGCCAATATTTGTTATCTAAACAAAATGTAATCTAAAGACTAATGCCGAATTGGTCAGTTTCACGGCCTAACGACTAGATGAGTAACGGGTAAGTCCTGAGATTGGAACCGTGAAATCAGGGAACCCGGAACGAAAATGAAACCGACGTGCTGCTTGCTATACCACTATACAGCCACACCAATTTGTTCATAGGCTTCGGAGCTAATGCAGTTTCTAAGGGCTTCAGCAAACATGTGACAATAATTATTGATCGAGCAACAAGGTTGCAAGCCCTACCTTCGATCCAAAGGATCATACGCCAGATCCGTGCTTACATTCGCAATCTTCTGTGGCAGACAACAATACGTATATTGTTGTGAAATGACAAATGATTACCTCATGGTGGTTTGGAAGGTTTATCTTGTATAAGACTTTTAGGTATATATCTAGTAACAGTTGCGCGCTATCAAGAGGCAAATATATGATATACAAAAAAATTTAACTAAAAAGCAAACCAGCATGTGCGTAAGTCATGTGTGAAAATATGCGCCAAGTGTGCGATTGTAAAAAAGACAAAAGTACGATGGATCATTTCGAGGAAAAACAATAAAACAGAAACTAAGAAAAGGCAATGTTTTAAACATATGCATCCTGTCGTCTGTCGAATACACGAACACCAAAAAATTGTAAGCGTTGAAAAGCTAAGTTAAGCGTTTGTTTTCGTATTCATCGATATTGTCAAAGTCGGACCCATGTGTGAAAATATATAATTATTAAATAACATGGAGAAAATGCATTTCTACACTACAGGTTGTCAAATCAGTCTAGTGAACCTCTCGTCCACCTGTGCACTTGACGGAGAGCTACAGCCTAACGCTGATATAACAGTAGATGCCTGTGTGGAGCTGTGCATAAGCACAGTGGCCTGTATTGCTGTTGAGTTTGACAGATCCACCACAGAGTTTAAAGGCTGCTGGATGCACAGAACTGCCTGGGACCAGCTGTATAATTGCGGAGAGTTAGTTGATCAGTTCCAAGTTCGCCGATATTGCCGTAAGTAGTCGCTTTACCAATCAATCGATCGGTCAGTTGGTCGGTCGGTTGATCAATTGATCGTTCGATCGGTTGGTCGGACAGTTGGTCGGTCGGTCATCAATCAGTCAGACAGTAAGTCAATCAGTCCATGGGTCAGTCAGTCAGTCAAACAGTGATTCAGTGCACCAATCAATAGAATAATCAATCAATCAATCAAACAACCGAGCGATCTATCAATCATCCCCTCTGTATGCAAAATGCCAGACGGCTCGAGATTGAACGGTTGAGAATGAGTACCCAACGGTACGGACACAATCAGAAAGTTTTGAGGCCGACTACACAAATTACAAACTAATACGTAGAAAAGAAACCCGGTAAATGTACCGGCGGGGATATCGTGAAACGCTTTACGTGTCTGCTTTAGTATCGAGTGATGGCTCGAGGCGTGGGAACGATTCCCAGCTTCAGTCGACAAATTTTCCCGGTCCATTTGGCACGGGTGCGTATCGGTGCCTGGAGGATGGAAGGTTAATCGTGTACGTGTAATTGCGCTGGCTGCATTACGCGCCCGACAGTTCATTGCACTGATCGAAAGGTACAGGCACGATTAATCATGGAGTAGAATAAGAAAACATTTCAGTTGTGTAGCTTAAACGGTAACACACTTACTCGTTGAGCAGGAGATCGGGAATTTGGTTTCCATTCGGTTTCGTATTTTATGAAGAGCCGGGTTGTACAGTTTTGTATCGCATTAAAATAAAATAGAATAGTTTAAAAACCTAAAGTATAGTTCATCACTGAGTGATGGCACAATTATTTAATGTACGGTATGTGCATACAGCTATGAAATTACATTCTGACGTTTTCTATGCGACATGCGAGTATAATTATTGTATACTTTATTAATTTTTATATCTTCTGTGTATTTGCCATATTTATTTGTAGTCTTCTATTTAACATAATTAATACTCTGTATTTTTTCTATAGCTGGAATTATCACAACACCCAAGCGAGGCTCAACCACTGGAACTACAAGAATAGTTACCATCACCAATGTGGAAGCCGCTACCACCGCCAAGCCAGCTGAGATCATTGTAAACACCACAATGAGTGCTGTACCAAACACTATGCCTGCAGGAAACCAAATCACCACAAATGGAGGGAATTCAGGCACTACCAATGGAGGTAACCAAGGCACAGCAACTGGAGGTAATATATTCACCACAACTGGAGGTAACCCAATCACCACAACTGGAAACAATCTAAACACCACAACTGGAAACAATCCAAGCACCACAGCAGGATACAACCCAATCACTACAACAGGATACAACCCAATCACCACAACAGGATACAACCCAATCACCACAACTGGAAACAACCCAATCACCACAACTGGAAACAACCCAAGTAGCACAATTGGAATCAATCCAAGCACGAATGGAGGAGTACCGGTCATCGTGCAGGCTTCTGCTATAGCTACGCAAGAACTTGTCACAGCTCTTCCAACTGGCACACCTCAACCCGGAACGGTATCGAATAAACTAGACACATCGAGCTCTAACAATGCTGTAACATATCAGATAACTGCTGGTCTCACTGGCTCCAACAATACCGAAACAAATGGGGGCACAGCTAGTCTTAAAGCTACGGAGACTATAATTCCTGGTACAACCTCCAATGGGCCTACGGCAACTATTGGGCTCACAGCCAATATCGTCAAATCCAATACTACAGTAACAAATTGGGTTACAGCAGTTACTGGTTTCATTAGCTCAAACATAACCGAAACAAATGCTGGCACAGCTGGTCAAAAAGTTACGGAGACTATAAATCCTGGTACAGCCTCCTTTGCACCTGCGGCAACTAACGGGGGCACATCCAATTCCAATAATATCGTAACAAATGTGGGCACCGCTGGTTTTAGAAATGGAGAGACAATTATATCTGGAGGAACATCCGTTGGGCCACAAAACACTGCAACAGCGGGTCCCATCATCTCTAATTACACCGTAACAATCGGGGGCTCAACTGGTTTAAGAAATTCTGATACTGCAATTCCGAGTGAAACCTTCCCAATTGTTTCAACCACTGCACCGAATGTAGGAACAACTGGATCTAAATTATCTCAGAATTCAACTACTACTACTATCGGGGGAGCAACTGGTTCGAAATTGCCAGCAACTCCGACTCTTGGCAACGGAACCTTCGTTACCGGAATTCCCATGACGACCGCTGGTTTTTCTAACACAACCAGCATCGGAGTCGCCAGCAGCAGAACCACTGGGTTGTCTCCAACACCGAAAGCGGTAGATGCCGGGACCAGTTTAGCACCGATTTCTATTGAAACTACTACTATTCCAACTATTGGGATTTCCTCAACCTTGCGTTACGATGCATCTACCAGTTTTGATATCTCTGGGTATAATGGAACTTGGCCGGACAATTTCACTCTGCCGGAAAATTATACATTCCCAAATAATTCGGCCCCGGCAGTGACGTCAACGTTCTATCAAAGAATAGGTGAGATTCAAATTGTCAGTTATTAATCAATCAATCAATATCAATAAAGCAATTAGTCGGTCTAGCTGTAAAGTCACTGTTGCCAATCAATCAATTAAACATAACCAAATAACAAAATAGTCATTAATTCTTTCTATTTTATTGATAGATTTATCAATCAATCAATCAATCAATTCATCTAGCAATGAGTTACAGCCACGTAATTATAAATTATGTCCAAGAATTAATTAATTAATTAATTAATTGTACATATGCCCAAATCCAGCAGGTTTGCGAGATGGTGGCAAGTTTACTTGATAAGCAGGAGGTCACCGGTTCGAGTCTCAGCCTGGTCCGTCCCTGACAGTATCCTTCGATTCGGAAACGTGAAACTTCTTCTAAAGGCTAACTTTTAGTTTAATTAGTTAAGTCGTCTACATCGATTTACATTCATTTTTTAGTGAGGTAGCGAGAGAATTATAAAAATGTGAAAAAACTTCTGAAAAATATCTTTCATCATTACATGCTTTTGTGATGTTCAGATGAACATATTCTGAAAGACATCGCGCTCAACAATGAGCACCCCATCGATCATCAAGTTGATCACATTACAGTCCGCTGGGGACGTCCCTGACACCGTTTTCGGGTGAGGTACTGGACGTTAAATCCTCATTGATAATCAATCAATGAGGATTTAACGTTGATTGATTTTTCTGATTATTTACAGGTCTGGCTACAGTGTCAACCCTGGTACTGACAACTCTGTCAACTCTCTCCAGATTCGATTAACATTCATCATTATTCACTATCTGCAGCTAATTGAGAATTCCGTGATATCGCCGTCAGATGACGAGTCGGCCGTTAAATCGTTACTTGATTTAACTTAAAAAGAGTTTTCAGTATCTTTAATAGAATTATTCACTTTAATTAGACCTAATAATTAATATAAACAGGATAAGGTATCTTAAACATTTTGTTTTAATAGAAGAATATTTTCCAGTCAATTGAATAATAAATGCCAACGTCTCCTAAAGAAATTACTATTGAACGCAACAAAACGGGGTCTCCAACTATTCGGGTCCTGTTAAAATAAACTAATATAGGACTACTACATTGTATACGTCCTCCAATAATTATAATCAATGTCTCATACAACATGTCATATTGCATAGAATTAGTAGGCCTATCGACTATCCGGTTCCTTAAAGGTAATACGCTTTTGCTTAACAAATATAAAATAAAACAATGAAAAAAATCTTTATAATCATAGCAATTTCTGCTATGATTATAATTATTATCTGATATTATCTGAATTGGAAATGTCACTGCAATCGCCTTCGGGTGAGAAACCGGACGTTGAATCCTCATTGATTGATTGAAATATATTTAATTAGCAATTCAGCAAAATATAGATCTGCGTCCTGGTGCCTTATTTATATTTCTAGTAAAAATTATAATAAACTTTTTTATATTTTCAAGTTTCTGATATACTGCAGCTTCTTCTATAAGTCTTCCAGTTTCCATAGAATTTTCTCCCTTCCTTATATCCCACCGCTTGAATCATCCAATTGTGATAATTTCTCCGCGTTGTTAAAATGAATGATATAATATATTCATTTTATCGTGTTGGTTACGGGAAACTTTGGAATTTAAACCAACCGAAAATTGCAAGTGTCGTAAGAGGCGAGTAACGCAGAGGCCGCAGTGAAGGACAGAATGGTGTACATTTTTTACGACATCTGTGTAGGCCTACTTAACCCTTTGGTGGCTCAAATTCCAGATTTTTGCAAAGTCAAGACACATCGGTTGTGGTATATGTCGAGCTAGGACACTCTGTCCTTCACTGTACTGTTCAAAGGCGCTTCTGATATTTAATTAGGAGTGAGCTAGCTGATTGATTGATTGTTTGATTGATTATATCGCTATAGAAATACTCAGATTCTAGTAATTTAAATATATTTATTTTTAACAATTAAATAGCTAGTTTTGCTTAATTTACACCAGCGTGCGCTCTGTTTATGTTTTGATGACGATGTTAATTAGGCTATATGTTGACTCCATAAATTCATTAATTAATTAACATGGTTGATAACTGTAGTCAAACACGCGATGTCAATGTCAAGTCCCGGTTGGATATTCAAGTCGGTAGGAAGCTTGCCTGATAGGCAGGACGTCACGGGTACATGTCCCTCTCTGACAGTGTCCTTGGATACGGAAACAGACGTAAAACTTAGCTTTACAGCTTTACTTTTACACATCCTGCAGCATTTGTTTTTGCTGGTCTTGTTTGACCAGCACAAGCCGGTAGTTCAAATGTTGCCGGAAATGTCCCTGATGTCGTCTTCAGATGATGAAAAGGATATTAAATTCGCATTGATTGATTGATTGATCTGGAATTTGATCGTAATTGATCGAACGAGAGGCTGGCGACGGTGCCGCGAGATCAATGCCACTAACTGTCATCTGTGTATTTATTTATAGCCATTGCGATCAATCGCCAGAATCGTGTTTACCTGCGCAATCTTCATAGCAGTCACCCACTTATTGTTGCCCATTAACCGACCCACGAGGGGATGGAGGGTTAATCCATTGGTTAATCCGTATATATCCGAACCGAAATTTTACTCTCTGATATCATCCTCTCTCTCTCTCTCTCTCGCTCTCACTCAGTGCATTGCCTAACGGTATATCCATGGCATATAACTGTAGAATTTGTATGCCATTTTTCTTGGAGATAATTTTATTTTCTGAGTTTGGTCTCCTTATACATCTTTAGTGACTGCGTTAGTCGGCTTCTATGAAACACGTGCAGCTTTCGATTGGTCTATTTTTGCCGGAGCCAACACGACCAGTAGTCGGTAACACACACTTGATAAGCTACACTCAGCCAGCGAGACGTAATGCTTTGTAAATTATCAGGACAAATGACTGCAGTCTATATGTTATTTTTAATACCACAATTATACTTGACGGGTAAATTACATCAATCAAGTGTGATTGAATAATTCAATGAATAAACAAATCTGCGTACATAATAATAATATCTCTTCACTGCGGCCTGTGCATTTTCAAGAGTTAACTGGACCACTCATGGTTCGATGCTGTTTCTCTTTGCACATTCCGCTGGGAGGTGTCTTACATCGTCTTCTGGGGAGGAACCGGACGTTCAATCCTCATTGATTTATTGATTGATTAGTAATACTAAATATTTAAGGTCAGTTTCCTCAATCAATTATTATGATGTCAGGGACGTCATTCTTGGACTTATAAATCAAATCATACACAAATCGTTATAAATCAGACTACACAATTCAATCAACAAACGTTTAGCTGAAATCTACTTAAGCATTTTTCAGGGTTTAAAGTTTTTCTCATACTCAGTACAGTACATTCAACACGGGAGCTTATCCCCAACTAAGAGTAACAGCACACAGAGGCAATTGTCATAAAGCTAAGTCAAGCTAAATTAAGTCAAGCTAAGTCTGTTTCTCTGCCCTTCAAGGATACTGCCAGAGTGACCAGCGTAGCAATTAATCCAACGGTGATATCACAGCTCCCACATATACAATAGAATCGTACTCGAGACCTACGGGCCTACTTTATTTCGCAATCATATGCAGCCGTCACGGACTACGTGCGCTATGATACGTAGGCTATGATACGTAGGCTATGATACGTAGGCTATGATACGTATTTCCAATTGATCTAACCATTAAGGGATGTACGTAGAATCGTTCAATTCGCCCTTGCACAGCGGCGAATTTAGGAATTTTTGACGGGGGGGGGGGGGGATAATATTCTTGACATGCATTTTTATCGAGGGGGAGGTTAAGAGGGGGGGCATCTAATTTAAATCAGCCCACATTCTACAGGAGAGTATACTATCTAATACAGAACCATTTTATAGTTAAGATACAATAACAATTGTATGACTCATTTAAGTTAGTGTGCACAAAACTGCATTGTATCCTAATACATGTACGTCAACATTTGTAGGATACATATTTTAGGGTACTTAATGGTTGAGAGGAAATCATTTTAATGCTTTGCATGGGTTAGTCAATTGCATTTTGGAAATCTAGGGCACCGTACTTTAACAGTAAATCACTGTACATGTAGGCCTAATGTATTTTTAGGCTGCATTCACACTGCACATGCATGCTATAATAAAAAGGGACCAGTGCAATTGACCTTTATTCTTGTCTGAATCAATACATACCTACATCATGCTATCACACACTGTATTACTCAGTCTGGTAATAAAGTGGTCATGTTTTGGTCATGTTATGAAGAATAAAAAATAGAAAGCATAATCATAAGCGGAAAAAATTGAAGGAAAGCGTGGCAAAGGAAGCAACAGAATTACCTATACAAAGAGTCTCAGTGAGCGGATGAACATCGAATAAATGATTAGGTTTGCAGGATACAGAGATATTTCGAAAACCATGACCACCAAAAATGGGAACCGGCAGTACACCTGAAAGAAGAAGAAGAAGATTACTCAGTAACAGACTGAGTTGATTTCTTGCCGGACCAGTGCTAAAATTACTGAAAGTTGAGGTAGGCACGCCCCCTCACTCCCATAGCGCGACCTTAGAGAGATTCGGGGGCCTAACCACATGAAAATATCAAAACTCACGGTTGATTTGATGTTTTACGAAACCGTTCCCGTCCCGGCCCTCAAATCGCAATTCGTCAGCTCCGCCCCCCCCCATTAGTAGCGATACTAGCCCGTGGCCGAGGAGCCAAGGATCCTTAGATTTTTATCCCCCCCCCCCCTTCAGATCTTTTCATGATTTTTTTGCAATTTTTTAACAGGCGCTTCGGGGATATAAGTATTTGCCAACTTTACCCAAAGATTTTGTAATCTCGAACTGCTTGTAATCCGGATTTTGTAATCTGGTATTCCCATCCCCTCCCCCCTCAACCATTAGCTATAATTTGAGCTGCTACATAGGCAAATAATGAGAGGTTCGGGAACTGTTATGCATTTGAGTTCGAATGATGGATATCATGTTTATTTAGATCGCAGAACTTCTTGGAATTTTTAATTATTTGTTAATAAAAGTATCCACCTAAAATTATAAAAACGCCATGCAAGCCTTAGTCATAATAACTACGTATTAATTCTGTTCCCGTATGTAGATCTATTAAATTTAGTAAGCTGATTCATTCCGATCCAAACCTGCATATAAACTGTACTAATTGTCACTAGTCTAATCGGAAACACGCTTGTTAGATAAGCATGATGCCACGGGTTCGAATCCCACCCGGGTTCTAATCCGTGAAAATAACCTTACGAAGTCC
>JAQFZF010000086.1:0-23903 GCA_034695365.1 Enchytraeus norvegicus
TGGCGAGATTTTGACTGAAATCTTTAAGTCGAGTGATCGGAATAATTCGGATTAGACCCTGGTTACCAGTTTGTCACCTCGTCCTTTGTCACAAACTCTGGATCTGTCCGCATTAATCCGTTGTCACGCCTAAACGCTTTCATTGATTCTACTTCACTTAAAATAAGGTATTATCTGACAAAGAGCGCATATTAGATGTAGGCATATGCGGAGAAAAAAGATAGTTTATCGGCATTTATAGTTTTATACTTACCTTTGAAAACTTGTAATAAAATCACGACGGCGGCAGCTGCAAATGAATACGAACTTGTTTTCAAACAAAAAACGTAATCGCATAAATGCTCAAGTATCAAGTAGGTCTTTATTTTCTAATCGTCAGCAACCAAAAAATTGTTTACTTATTTCTTTCTGTCAAGTAAGACTGAATTCTCTTGACCTTTCTGTCCTCAATCTATTTCTCAGACCACCTAGGCTGTTCATTGAAATTATTATCAATTTCCGTTCAAATGTTGGACTCGAAATTTGACAATTGTGAATTTTCACGGTAATATTGAGAGGTATTTATTCCCGATTAATTATAGTTATCGGATATAATGCGACTTCGGTTTTGTGGACCTTGTTAAGGCTTATCAGGATAAGAAAAGTAGGTATATGCCTATAGATAGGCTACTAAAGTAAGTATAAGAAGTAGAGAGAGAGAGAGAGAGAGAAAATAATTATTAAAGTTAATTTTCCAAACCCAAAGTATATATATATATATATCAAAAACACTGTGTCCAAAATAGCAAGTGGCTTGGCCCCGCTAGTGAAGACCATAAATTGCCTGGATATTTTCATCTGCCCCCCCCCCCCCTCCAATATATTCATGATAAACATTATTGAATGCGAGCACTTGTGCCAAATCTAAGATATGCTCTCCCCCAAATGATAAAACCGCTTCTGGTAGGCGCTGACCCCTAATCGCTTAAATAATGGTTGGTCAAACTTTCAAAAATGGAGTGGGTCCGACCGCCCAATCCTCTCAGTAATAGGCTACTCATCCTCAAGACATTTGTCGAGATATAAAACCTAATTAATGGCCTACAATCGCAGACAATGGGTTATAACGAAGTAGCAAAGAGAATCAAGATGATTCATATGTTTTACACATGGCGGTATAGGCCGGTTTATTCAATCAAGCCGATCGAGTTTAAATCAGTGAGACAGGTTAAAACTATAACACCGTAAAGTGTGGGCCTTTGACAGCTTGGCTATATCCTATTGATGCAAGGGTAGTAAGTATAATCAGGTGCGAATTTGTGGGGGAAGAGGGGTCCCGGCGCCCCCTCGATATGAAAGGGCCCCTAAATTTGAAAATTATTACAATTTGACCCAATATAAACAAATTTTGGAACCTTGCCCCCTCGATTTAATCGGTTCCCCCTCTAACAAAAATGCATGTAAATATTATTTTGATCTCACAAAAATATTCCTAGATCCGCCACCGAGTAGAATTGGTACTTTGTAAACATTTAAGAGGAAAGAAAACGTTTAGCTTATTAAAGCTTAAAATTGCCATGACTTGTCGCCAATTTTACAGCCTCAAACGTCAATTTCGCGGCCTAACGGCTACATCAGTGACAGGTGAGCTCAGGGATTCGAACCGTGAACCCATGGAACCCGAGTCGGACACTTAACCAATGTGCCATTGTCTTAACTGAGATTAGATGGTTCAACATTGCTCCCCTGGACCCCTGATTTATCTTTAATTTGCATTAACTAAGGCTAACTGTGCATTAAAATGGAAACTATCAAAATGAATAGGTTGGTTTTTGGTTTGTTATTGTTATGTTATTGTTAATTGTTTGATCGATGGTCTGCTGAAAGAAGCAAACACAGTTTATTGAAATCTGAGCTTTGGACCTTTTAGTAAACAGAGGCATATATTGAAATTAAACTTTAATATGACTTCCTAAACTGTGACCATCATTCTAGTCACAACGAAATGAGAAAAATACAATTTCAAGACTTGAAATATAGACGTACAGTGCACGATCTTTATTAAAATAATTCCTGGCAGTACAATTATTAACAACAACATTTCTTAAGTAAGAAAGAGAAAATATTAAAATATAATCTTAACGAATCGAGAAAAACTAACTAAAACGAGAAAAATCAGAACATTAATACACCAAGGCAAGATGATCAACAACAAAAAGTTAAAACTAGACAATGTGCAATGTAATATTAATATCATTCTCATATTAATTGAAAACATTTAAATAAAACATCTAATTACTAAATAATATATGCAAAAAAGGTTGAACAATTTTTAACCGATATGGACGAAATTACAAACAATAGACTAAATCATATTTAACTGTAGAGTCCACGTTTTCACTGGTTAGTAACATTTACATACAGAAAGTTGAAAAATCCTGTGAGATTCGTATTATTAAGTTCTTTAATCAAATGACGGCAACTAATAATAAAAAATAACAACAATACATCTCTGTGTGTAAAAAAACACTACACTACATCCTTGAGGTCCCGGAGTTCAAACAATACAATACAACAATACAATATTGATTTAATGTCTATTTCATCATCTGACAACGATATCTGGGACATTAAGTTACTATCAGCATAAAGCAAGTTAGAACAGTGCGCAAATTAGATCATTAGACGTGGTTAATCTCATGTTCAGCTGAGTTCTAAAGCTATAAGGGAGCGGGATTTGCAATTTTGCAAGACCTCTATAATCGCGAAATATTATTTAAATCGGCGAATCCTGTCGTTTTCAGCGTATTCGAATTAGTAGAAATAATGCTTAATATATCATTTTGAAAAAATTCTAAAATCAATTTTTTACCCATTGAACAGTGAACATAGGCCTATTTATAATTATTATACTAAGGTTGAGTAATTACCTGATAGGTTGAAAGTCGTTGTTAAGAAATATGATAAAAACCAACATTTTTTATACTGGCACCATGCGTTCTTTTATCATTAAAGAAGAGATTCTGAAATCAAACTGATTTTACTGGGCTATACAAGCAGCGTGGACACTATTTAGAAGTAACCTAAATGTACTAAATATACTATAAGCTTACATCTATATAATGCGTGTCTAAATTAAACTAACAAAAACACATACATTTTTAGTAGGCCTATTTATAGGTCAAGAACAATTGTGAATCAACTCGTCGACAGCTTGCGTGTTCCCCAGAGGCGACTGACAGAGATACTGCGAAAGATAAACGAAACCACCCCAGATAACTTGAGTGTTCGTTAGGGGTTACAAAATCATATACTGTGGAATAAAAATAAACTGAAACATCTAAGAAATCTAATTTGGCTGTGTTGGAAGTGTATGTCCACCAAATGGTCGAGTTTTGTTTGATTTTGGGTGTGCTATTTAATGAGTATGATAGTACGGATTTTGTTCCTAGGACCTGCCAGTAAAGAGAGAACCAAATTTATGTAAGTGGAAAGAAATATTAACATACGTGTATCGTTGTATATATTTATACTGTGTTCATAAAACAGTATGTTTCAGCAATTGTGAGCAAATTATTAGCAGCTATTATATAAAAGAGAGTACAACATAAATATTCATTACTCGTGACATTTTATTGCTCGTTATTATTTATGACATTTTATTACTTAATATTACTTTAAGACTGATGATAATTTGTACTCGTTACTTTTATTATCAATTTATATTAATATATTTATATTTATATATTTTTTGACTTATTACACTTCATTACTTATTAATTTTTTAAACAATAATTACACTTTATTACTCATGACATTTCAGTACTCATTACATTCTGTTACTCATTACATTTAATATTCATTACATTTCATTACACATTACATTTCAATACCCATTACATTTTATTACTCATGATTTTGCATTACCTATAATATTTAATTACTCATTTCATTAATTACTAATGACATTTAATTACTAATGACATTTAATTACTAATGACATTTAATTACTAATGACATTTAATTACTCATATATCTATACAGTATATTGTTTATATAGGACTAATACAGATGCACACACTTTTGTACCCAAGCGTTTTCGGTAGATACATGTATACAAGTAGTACCTGATAAGTATAACATGATGCATATGGAATTCAAGTATTAATTTAGCACAATCTCACTATATCGCTCAATAAATCATGAGCAAACCAGCGATCAATGAGATTCCTACTGTTACATTAGCGTCCATGACATCATCTATGGTTGAGGAAACGGACGTTAAACCTTTATTTTTTAATAATCAATTCGACACCTGTGGTCAAGAGCTAATATGACTCTGAAGTGGCATCCTGTTGTCCTCTTCATCGTGTAACTTGGAAATTTAGTCGGAACACTTTCCAGATCGTTCCTGCTCTAGTACGTTAGAACATGTTTAAGTAACGGTTATGGTACAAGTTGTAAAGCTAAGTTTAACGTCTGTTTCTGTATCGAAGACTACTGTCACAAACGTACCCGGCTGGGACTCGAACCCGTGACATCCTGCATATCGAGAAAGCATCTTACGACTACTCAATATGTAGGCTAGAAAGTGTATATAATGAACATAATGTTATAGCATTGCTACTTTATATAATCGTCAAAAATCATCCACAGGTATTAGGCAAATATAATTACAAAGATACCAATATGACATGTAATCTTACCCACTAAGAATGAGTAAACGCAACTACAGCAATATCTAAGACAAAATTTAAACCTGGAAAATGTTTACATCTAATAGAAAATGAGCAATATTACAGTGCAATGACATACAATACAATACAATGAGGAGTTAACGTCCGATTCCACAAACGAAGGCGATGTCATGGTTGGTTGTATTATATACAAAAAACAATTGCAAACACAATGTCTTTCTCTCTCAGTGCACTACCTAACGGCAGGTCCATGGCATACAACTGTAGAGATTATACTCCATCTATTCTTGGGAGATAATTTTGTTTTCTACGGGATCTAACCAGTGATCTAGTTAGTCGGCTTCTACGAAATACGTGCAGCTTTTGTTTGGTTTATTCTTATGTGTGCCAGATCCAACACGGCAAAACACAATGTAAAAACAACTTAACACAATGTAGAAACAAATATTATAATCGCAAGAAGATCTAAATTCAATACATCTAAAAGGTGTACAAAAACAAAAGAACATGTAAGCGTACACATTAAACAATACACGTGCATACATAATATGGCTAAAATAATGAAACTAAAACATATCTGAACGTAAAAAACATGTAAAAATACAAAATTAGAAAATATATCTGTACGCTACATAATTAGCTCATGGCACTGTAAATAATGTAATTTAACGCCAACAATTATTGCAACTAAAATATACCTGAAAAATGTCACTAATTACAGAAAAATGGTTAGTTTGTTTGTAAGAATAAATTTATCACAGACACATTGAGCGCTTGATAAACTGAAAAGTTTATATACACTGTGGTTCTTAAAAGTTCTAACATTTTATTATTGCCATACTCTCAGTGTTTACAGTCACAGTGTAGTTTTGTATACTGCAATAATTGAAAGGAGAGTTAATTTATCTCTATAATTAATTTATGAAAAGCTAAAAAGCTAAGTTCAACTTCTGGTTCCGTAGAATACTGTCAGAGACGCACCAGGGCGGGAATCGAACCAGTGGCATTCTGCTTATCGAGCAAGCGTGTTACCGATGGTAACAATAAACATAAAAACTCCTACAATGTACATACAGTGTACAAATGCGAAATATTTGTGCACATTTCATGTAAAGAAATAGTAAATTGCACATCAATATACTGTAAGTAATAAAGAATATTATCCACGTTTTATCCTGTCGATTATTCCTGAAAATATGGACCATGATCAAGAAGTAACTTAGTTGACATGAAAAAATTAACATTTGATCGTGATCAAATAATTATCATAAGTAACACAATACAGATCAGATCTGTATTTATAAACAAATTATATATTCATCGAAACAATTTGGATATCTGATGACAAGTTACATTTTCCTTGATAACAACTTAACACTGATTGCAGATGAATCAATTTATAGATGAATAAAATCTGTCAATCAATCAATCATTAATTGATCTAACAAGATATTGCACTAAAACATACTAGCACTCTAGAAAAGGGCAAAAGCTCTTCGCGTTAAATCTAAATACATCTAATTATCTACCAAGAAGCCGTCTCATAACGCAGAGCTAGCGTTGCGTCGGTGAAAGTATCTAGACTAAATTTCATTGGTGAGCCTTTCAATTTTCAGACACGATACATTTGGGCCCTGAAATTGACTTTAAATTATTAAGCTCTGGCCTTTATAATCGATTATATTTTCCCAATCTTCAGTTTCTCAAGTCACTGATGGCGCCTTAGGGCGACAAAACTGCCACTAAATTCAGTTAGAATCGGTTAAACTTCCCCTGATTTGGAATGATCGATGGCGGCTGGTAACTCGGAGGTGGTTTTGGCTGGTCTAGTCGCTGCACGGCCTCCTGAAGGGTCTGATTGTGGAGGTCATGACGGCCGTGGGTCAGCTCCCATACGTAGTGCAGCACTGCTGGTCTCGGTCCATCGCTGACGTTCAGTGTCCTTCTTGAGCCAACGCTTCTTTCTGCTCCGTAATCCATTGGATCTGAAAATTGTAAAATTGATCATTATGAATATCTGTTTATTCGTCAAAGCAAACGACAGGGAAATAAGCATCAATGTACAGCAAATAGATTGAAAATAGTAAGAAAACTCACTCACTACTACATGCCTGAAACAAGAGACCTATATACAATTGACAGACATATTGTCCTTAGCTAATGCACCAATTACATAATTAGAAGCTCTGACATTTCAAGGTTTATTACTCATAGCTTGGCGCAATGGACAGCGACCAGTTAATAAGCAAAGCTGAGAATAATAGGCACTATATGAATGACTTTTTTAAGTTGAGTAAAATAATTAATTCTGCTCAAAAACATAGAGAAGGGTACTACAACTATGAGTAATTATTAATGCTGGTTATTTTCGTTCAACGCTGTGCACATTTTCACAATTCTGTGCACAGTATCCTTTCTCTTTGATTAATTTGTTTAGATTTATATTTACCAACAAAATTATCGAAGAAATACAACAGAATAGCATGTATATTTGTCAATTATAATCAAGATAAAGATATTTTAATAGAAGATAAGGACTGAGACTAAAATGTAGGATGTGATTAAGAAATTAACAAGAAAGAAGATATAATAGAAGATGTAATGGTTATTTCTACAATGAAGGCCACTTGAGAATGCAATATCTAGAAATCTAAATTTTATTTTCCATATCAAGCATCCACATCATTTTAGCAAGAACGCAATGAAAAGAAAGAAGAAACTAATTTTTTTAAAGTACACGTATGTAATAAACGTACTTTGAGTAATGTTAATGGCATCACTGACAGTGGCAGCTTGGTTGAAGAACCGGAGTTGAGCTTTACGAAAAATCGTCGCTACTCCTTTCTGAAATACAGTACAATATAAAAGACAATTAGATATAATAATATAAAATATGATATGATGCACATAATGTAACTACAAATTACAATACAATGCACAACAAAGCACAACAGCACATTGTTCAAGTTTAATACTGTACTAGTAGTTGTAGTAGTTACAAGCTAGAGATATGAAGTAATCACGAATTAATAGACGAATTAAATATTTCACGTATTTATTGTAATCGAATAACAATCTATTCTCACCTGCATTCCACAGAGAAAAACCGTGATTCCTCTTTTATTAAAATCCTCCAAAAGTTCTCGTACTCCCTAAAATAATACAGAAATAAAAAATAAGTTATTTTAATCATGCATCATAATAATTAATTATACATTATAATAAATAATAATTAATAATACAAACATTTATGCATTTCTTACAAAAAATTATAAGTTGTTTTTCAAAGGCTAAGCATTTATAAATCGTCTTTCCTGGAAAAATGGAGTTGAATAGATAGATTAACAGACATTTAAGAAGAAAATTAACGAAATATTTGTCACACATATAGGTAGATGAATTTACCTGAACTGTGGTGGTGTCAATTACAGAAACATGAGAGAAATCCAGTACTACGTATTTAGCTCCAGTCACTGCAAAATAAATAAAATAATAAATATTAACACAACATTTTGCGTAGTATAGTTATAGTTATAATTTACTAACAGTTAAAAGAATTTACAAGAAAGTGGTTTCTGATCCCACGTACGTGTATATGTGAAACTTAAAAACAAATAAAAAATACCATAACTTTAGTGCAAAAATGACTTGAAGAAACAATAATTTATTTACATAGATAAAAATAATAAATAATAATTGCATGATTATAACTTGCAGTTTTTAGTATGTCGCCAGTAGATTTTCTAATAATAATTAGTCATATATCTGAGATCCGTATTTTATTTCCTTTATGATAAAAAAGAGACAAACAATAATTTGTTATTGCAATAAATACTAGAAAGATAAGAAATAATTAGCATTACCTTTAGAGCAGTATGAAAAAATCTTTCTCTTGATGTACTCGACAGCTGGATACATAAGTCCCGAGTCCAATGTCACAATAATCACTTTCATTCTCTCATTCTGCATGAATACAATCAATGTTCAAATAAATAAACATTTAGTTAATACATTTATATTAAATGTTCCAATGCATATCAAATTAATAAACATTGAATTAATGTATTTGAATTCAATGTTCTAATAAATTAACATTTAGTTAATACATCTGAATTCAATGTTCTAATAAATTAACATTTAGTTATATACATTTGTATGCAATGGTTGTTACTGCATCATCTGCAATAGTAGCCTCTTGTGAACACGTGCAGTCTTCAGTTGGTCTAAATTCTGAAGTTCTCCTAACTGCTTTTATGACAATTGTAGATTAGATGTCAAAAGATGATAATAAGAAAATTTAAGACCAAAAAGAAGGCAAGCTCTAATAGTGTGCCAGCATTTTAGACAACAAAGTATTAGAAAGTATTTTTAAACTGAATCACTGAATTCCACAGTTATAATGGAGCAATATACATTTATTTTCATAGTTTTACTCTATATATTTTATAAATTACTCTTCATTATTTGAAGTAATCAGTTCACGGTTATAAAATGAAATTGTAGAAATTCATCTATCAGCTTAATTCTTTCCGAATTCGGTAGCTAGTATGGCAAATGCCGTTGATCAGAAGACATTGCTTAAGACTATTACCTCAACTGTTTTCTCTCTAAATAAGGTCCACATAAAAATAATACTGCATTAAATTGTATGCTATGTAATATGGAGTATCGGTGGTCGAGATAGGATGCATTTGTGTCCTCACTATTGCTTCTATGTATGCTTGTGTGTTCGCTTGTGTTCTTTCTTTTACCATGACTGATTGCCTATTTTTGTCCATTTTGTCTATATTATATACTGAATAAATAAATCATAGTTCTCTAGCTTAATATTATTACTTACATCTATTTCAAACTCCGGTTCGTGTATCTATAAACAAAACAATAAACACTGAGTTGCTATGAACAAAGTTGATTTATTAATATCTGACATTGCCTTCAGGTGAATAGCCGGACGTTAAATCCTCTGTAGGAGAAAAGCAGGTTGTTAAATTTACAGGATTATCTAAACAAAATATGTAATGAAGTTACGGAGTATACAGAATGGAAACTCTGTAAATATGTCTGTTTGTCAAATTAAAAGCCAAAATGAAAGGTACATAAAGTTACTATGTCTACAGTCCGTGGTTATTATAATTTATACTATTATTTACGTGGAATATGTAGATGCCACTTGTGGCTTTTATCTCCATTCACACACATTCTATGCTTCGATCGCTTTATTTTCATATGTTTGTGTGATGTGATAAATAAATACAAATTTAATATTTAATGAATTTATTGAGTCATCTAAATGAAATATCTAATGACACACGGCATCTCAACTCAGATTAAGTGCTCAGTAGGTCAACTACAATTATATTAGATTTCTAATTTAAAAGTTATTATTTTTCTAGCATCTGGCACCACACACCCTAATGTTAGGTCTGATAACAGGATAAAGTAGTATAAGTAGAGCCAATCCAGCGCCTATTAGCACACCCCACTGAAACCATACAAATATTGCACAAACATCATAAGTGGCATTATTATATTTTATCATTACTATTAAAAAATATAATGCTATTATTACCTTCCAGGATGTAGAATTGGACTAAAATATGTTGGCTGTATACTGCAGTGTATGGCATAATGAGCTTATAGGTAAAGGAGACCCACCTCGGGGGATGCACCTAACTGTGCATCCTTGTGACAATATAACAAAACCTTTGTTATGTAACAGAGGTTAATTAATATTATATAGAATCTGCATGGGTAATTGAATATGACCAATTTGAGAATAAAGAGATATATGTATAATAAATAATATTATTTGATAGTTCAGATGTTACATTTATTTCACTTTGCATTACAATATCAGACATAATATTATTTATGATTTCAGTTCAACGAGAAAGAGGACGCAAAATCTCAAAGTCACTAATGTGCATTGTGCCCGTATGCTATATTGCCTTATCTAATATATTTTAATATCCAATATATACAGGATGAGTAAAAAAAGCAATCCCCTGGCGAAATCTCGATAACTTTTTCAAAACTAAATATTATGTAAAAATATTTTCAGGATAACTAGAGGAGGTTTTTTGGCATAGATCTAACCTCCAAATTTGGTTGAAAAATAGCTATAAATAAAAAAGTTACAGAGATTCTAAGAAAAATTAGAGAAAAAAAAATTAACAAGCTTATTCAATAGGCATTGATTCTCTTTTTATTGAGCTGTGCCTTTGAAGGAGGCCGTTTGTTGTTGGTGCCAATTCTATATGAGTAGTTGTTTAAACTGACCGCCATCTGTTCGAATGCATGCTTGTAACCTTTTCCAGGATGCTAGTACACCCAGGTAGATAGCCTCCAGTGGCAAGTCTTCCCAGATTGCCTCCAGCACAAGTCTCGATTTTGAACATCCTTGTTGGTTGGTTACAAATTATATAAAAATTCTTCTTATATTGCTTTTCACGTGACAAGTTTTCATGCACATGTTTAACATATTATTTCGCTAGATGGCGTTTTCTTCCCCTCTCCACTTCTGATGGAGTGGTAGTAGATTTTTTAAATGAACACATTGCACCTCTCAAGCATTTCGTCGTAGACGTGGTCAGCGAGAGGACTTAGGTTAGGCGAGTTTGGTGGCCACTCATCCTTCTTGACAAACTCTGGGCAAGTGAAGTTGGAAATTTAACACAATTTTGAGATATGTAAAGAAAATATTGAATGCGTATAATTCTTACCTCAATACTGAGCACAAAGGAGAGAATGAAGGTGACAAACCAGGGAATCAAATCAATTTCTGAAATATAAACAAAACGTAACATGTAATACAGATACTTCTAGGGTGCAACATAAAACCTAATAATACTCGAGAGTTTAGAATACGCACTAAATTATGAAGTGTATTTATAAGTATGTACAATAATGAGTAATGTGCTCATTACAAATTCAATTACGCAATTACTTTTTGCTCATTGCTCTCAACTTAAAACTTCATAAAAGTATTCGAATATTAAACCTAGTTTGCAAAATGTTCAAATTCCTATCAGTATTTAGATAAATCGAAACTCTATAAAATTTATCACATTCTATTTTTCTTTATAATGTAATAATTTGTAAGTATTAATGTTATTTTGTATCACTTCTAGCTCGTAACATTGTGTGCCTGTCATAATGATTTGCTAACAAACTTCTATTACGTACATATTGCATAGACCTATACAGTATATAAATACTACATACATAAATAAATGTATTTGAGACCAACACATAACTGCTACAAACAAGGCAAGACTGAAAGATATGATTATAATCATCGGAAACTTATTTTATTTGGACGTACAACATAAAGAGCAGATATATAATCTGGAGACAAATGAAATTCCGTAACATTAATATAATTAGTTTTAGCAAATCAAAGGTGTTCTTACTTCTGATTTTCCAGAAGATCCAGACTTTGTGGAAAGTGATGGGGTCCAAGACAGCCATTATAATGACAACTGCGAGTGCTGCTTCAGGAATGTAGTAGAACATGGGTGTGAGAAACTGTAAAGCTAACAGCACAATGGTTCCTATGCACGCAATCAAACATAAAGATATTAAAGAAATTAAGATAGAGATACTATAAATACAAATAATGATACAATTAAGATTAGGCTATAGACGACAAATTCTATTTTAAGCAAATACTTAATCTTGAACAAACACAACTAACGTAAGGTTCATAACTGTTTTGACAGCCAGAATTCATTCACTAATGTACGACCATTTGTCTCTCAATCTCTCCCTTTCTATCATTCTCTCGTCTCGCAATACTCGCTCTACCCTCTCTGTCTCTCTCTCTTTACTATTTGGTTTAAGATACTATTTGATATTGTAATTCTTAACTGCAAGAAGAAATTCCGTACTTCCATGCTTGGGAGTACAAATGCCCTAGTTACAGGGCCTAAAATAAGAAAGAAAGCATACTGCACACTTTCGGACGGGGCATCAGAGAGATCTTAATTTAGACTACTACACCCTGTCTCATAAAAAACGGCCCCCTACAATAATGTGAATACTTTTGAACATAATTATCAATTTCATTCGTCGTCTGGAGCCCCAATAGGTCTGCCAATTTGACATATTCCCACAAATTTTGGTCAATATATCTTGAAAAATGACGAATCTGGAGAGTATTCCGCACGCAAGGGGTGCTAGACGTAGTGGCCAATATGGGATAGCTTGATCTTTATTCTGGTTCTTTAAAATGAGCCCTCTTTTAAAGCCGATTCCTGTGAAATTTAGCAATAACATAAAACAATCAATTCTAGCCAACATCACCGAATTTCAATCGGATATCTTTCAAAACAAGAAAGTCATTGACATTTTAATGTGACAGTGATTGACTAGCATAGAAAGAGGCTTGCGTTATTTAACATTGCATGACATTTTGAAACTGCAATACTGTAATGCTCAAATATCAATAACTTTCTTGTTTTGAAAGATGTCCGATTGAAATTTGATGATGTTGGCTAGAATTGATTTTTTATATTATTGGTAAATTTCACAGGAATCGGCTCTAAAAGAGGGCTCATTTTAAATAACCAGAATAAAGATCAAGCTATCCCATATTGGCCACTGCGTCAAACACCCCTTGTGTGCGGAAAGAAAGCCCCCAGTCTCGTCATTTTTCAAGATATATGGACCAAAATGTGTGGGAATATGTCAAATTGGCAGATCTAGTTGAGCTCCAAACTACGAATGAATTGGTAATTCTGTTCAAGAGTTATTCACATTATTATAGGGGGGCCGCTTTTTATAAGACAGGGTGTACTTAGACTACTAGTACAGTAACAGTGAGTGCAGTAAATTTCACTGACACTCAGACACTGTGAGTGCAGTAACTTTTTTCCTGCACAATCTATTTCTTCACTGCGCAATTTCAAATTCTCACAGCACACTTAGCGCAGTAGGCCTACTGCGCCTTATTTTAGCCCTGCCTTGTTAAGTGTTCTGATATTTAGTTAATATCTCACGATATTTTATTTGATATTTCATTACCTTGTTCATTGCTCAATGTTAATTACACAATTATGCGGATCAAGGAATATTTAAGGTGTCCAATTGTTTGTTAAATATACATTCATACAGATTTATGGGAGAGCATCCCCCCGCCCCTATAAGTTCGCATCTGGTCACACATATGCAACATTGCAGATCTATGGACAATTATAAAATCATCTATGTTAACTGAAGAAGGTTTGTAAAAAAATAACTTAGCTTAACTTAACTGGTATACATGGACGCAGGCTTTTGCCTCTATATCCACATTCACATCATCCATCCACATCATTTCACCTCTATATCCACATCAATAGAAAACGTTAATAAAAGCACAACCTAGATAAAAACTTTGCTAGACATTGCAAAATATACTATATTTACTATATCTGCTTCCCAGTTATAGTAAAGCTCCTGGGATACCCAGAATTTATCCAAATTATTCTTAAAACCATTAATAGTCTCAGAGAGTACAACCCAATTAGGCAGCTTGTTCCACAAACTCACTATCCGATTGGATAAATAGTATTTCTTGATATCCAATCTAGATCTATTATGAATTTACTTAAAATCATTTCCACGAGTTATTGTGCCGTAATTGCGCATTCAAATCGGAGCTACACTTGCATCGTAAAAACCATTAAAATTTTTTAAAACCTCAATCATATCCCCACAGGTCCTTCTGTACCTTAAGGTTAGGATCTCTAAAAATCTTAGTCTGTCATTATAACTTAGTTTCTTGCAACTTCTGACCATTCTTGTGGCACGTTTCTGAACCCCCTCAAGATCAAGATCAGAAATTATCCCTATCCTATAAGGATTCCAAATGGAATGGCCATACTCGAGGAGGCTATACGCACCAAACTCTTATAAAGTAATTTGTAAGTATCTTTATCAAAATTAAAGAAGTTTTTATTAATAATTGGAAGCATAGAAAAATATACAAGTTGTAAACCCAATTAACAAACCATGATTACTCTTCACTTCCACAATATGTTAGCCTGATTAACAAGCACTGTTTACTCTACAGTAACTTTCATTATAAGCTAGCCCAATAAACCATCTCCGCTTTATTGTTAATCCTGAATTATGAGGAAATATTAGAATTGTTTTTACTGGCTACTAGATATCAATCATGTGTGTGCCTTACATGTGTACAGGGTGATATGAAAAAAGTGGACCCCCAATTGTTTTTTAAATTTTGTGGAGACCATTCAGTCTATGTGCACCATTTTTACAGGATATATTAGCACGCCAGTTTCACATCACTTCGAAACATTTCATAAAGTTAGATCAACAGATGGCGGAGCTATCGGCGTTTTTGTGACCGTACCCATCCAATTAAAAAAACACAGTGTCCTCTAGTTAATGAATTATTGAGCTGATTCCTATGAAATTTTCCAGCAATAGGGAACAACCAATTTTGTTTCTTGTCACTAAATTTCATTTGTATACATTTAAAAACAAGAAAATTATTGAAATATCAGTATGAAGGGGTAGACAAATTTTACAGTTTTATAATGTCATGCAATGTTAAATAAAGCATGCTTCTTCCAATGCTTGTCTACCCCGTCATACTGAAATATCAATAACGTATTTGTTTTTCAGATATCCAACTGAAATTTGGTGACAAGAGATAGAATTGGTTGTTCTCCATTGATGCAAACTTACATAGAATTCAGCTAAATAATTCTTCTTCTTTTAAGTATCCTGCCGGTTTCCAGCGTTGATGGTCATGGTGTTCCACTTTTTTCTGTCTGTCGAGCTTCTGATCATTTCTACTTCTCCTACGTTCATCCATTCACTGAGGCTCTTTGTATAGGTAATTCTTTGTCTACCTTTGCAACGCTTTCCTTCAATTTTTCCGCTTATGATTATGCTCTTTATTTCTTTATTCCTCATAACATGACCAAAAATACTCATCTACTTATTCCGCACAGTATTTATTATTATAGCTAAATAATTACAATTTAATTGACTGATAGCAGATGACGTCATGTAATTCAATACCGGTACACTGTTCTCGCACACCTGTCATGTTCAAATGTGAATAGCTTTTTTGTTTGTAAAGATATCTGTATGTCTTTTATCAGAGTGCGGTAGCATTGGTTGTTCCCCATTTCTACACAATTTTTTTACAGGGATCGGTGTACGATTTACAATTTAGTGACAAATATAAAAACCTTATCACTTATGACAGAAACGTTGTATATTTATATTTGATGGATACGGTCACAAAAACGCCGATAACTTAGCCATCTGACAATCGAATTGGCTGAAATTTTCCGAAATGATGTGAAACTGGTCACTTAATATATTCTGTAAAAATGATGAATATAGACTGAATGGTCTCGACAAAATAAAAAAAACAATTAGGGGTACATTTTTTATGTCACCCTGTATAAAGTTATAAACATATAGAACCATTGCAGGCACTATACTTTAAGTACATACGGTAATAATTATAAAAGTTAACTCCTACATGCACCACTACAAGCATTCATTACTGGGCATTTTAAAGTTTACAGAAATAGTAGTGCCAACATACATTTGAACATCCACATTCCACTCGCACATACATAGCTATTATATTATACAGACATGAATAGCATACTTGTGCACTTACAGACATACATACACATACATACATACTTTATACACACATATGAATGCATGTGTAGTTACACATATACATTCTCCTACATGCACACACATACATATACGCACACACACAGTTACAGTGTACATCACTGTTTGACTTGTGGAGGAATTGGTTGATGATCAAAGTTAGTGCTGTGAACTTCTTGATGATATGTCACTATAATAACCATTAACCACAGGTGCAGTAGAACCTGTTAATAACAATAACACACATTACAATAACCATTAACCACAGGTGCAGTAGAACCTGTAACATAACAACAATAAATATTATAACAACCATTAATCACAGGTGCAGTAGAACCTGTAACATAACAACAACGAACATTATAACAACCATTAACCACAGGTGCAGTAGAACCTGTAACATAACAACAACAAACATTATAACAACCATTAACCACAGGTGCAGTAGAACCTGTAACATAACAACAACAAATATTATAACAACCGTTAACCACAGGTGCAGTAGAACCTGTTACATTACAGCAACAAACATTATAACAACCGTTAACCACAGGTGCAGTAGAACCTGTAACATAACAACAACAAATATTATAACAACCATTAACCACAGGTGCAGTAGAACCTGTTACATTACAGCAACAAACATTATAATAATCATTGAAAATGTATAGTAATATTAATATTGCATGTTCTGTTGAGACGTCACGGAACATGACTATCTGGTAGGAGACCAGACATTCAATGCTCACTGTATTGTAGATACTTATTTGTATGATTGTAATATATAACATTATGTTGAGGTGTTATACTAAAATAATAATAGTTTTTAATATTACTTTACAATAAAAGGCTTTTAAAGCTTGAGCTCATTCAAATAAAAATTTTTACATTTCAGCAAGATAAGAAACAATTCAGGTAAATAGCAGGAAGTATTCCGCGTGTAAAGACTGCTAAGCAAGTCACAATCAGAGACTGGGATAGCTCGGAACTCGAACATAATAATTCTCCCACAATTTAATTGTTGCACAATAAGAGCGATTCTATACTACCTAAACGTTTTACATCTCTCTCTAGTTTATTACCAAATGGTAGATCCAATGGCACACATAATGTACACATTCAGATACACAGTCTACTATCATGCTCATTAAATAAATGAGCAAAACGCCTAAAAACAATTTCAACAGTACTTTTCGTAATTTGTAAAAGTCATTATGAAGCATTACTTACCATATAAAGAATTAGAAATATTCGAGCAAATGAATTCCGGCGTAGAAATACTCCCAGCCTGACACTAAGAAACAGAAATACATTTAAACATTTTATAACTGCATATAATATATATTAACTTAACTCAATTGGTATACATGGAAGCAGGTTTTCGCCGCTATATCCAAATTCACTCAAGAAAACAATTTTATACAATACAATGAGGATTTAGCGTCCCGTTGTTCACCCGAAGGCGATGCCAGGGACGTCTCAAGCAGACCATGCAACTGCAAGCAGCTCTATACAATCAGAACACACTTGTAAATGCATGAACGGAAGAGAAAGCGAGATCCAATACAGTGCAAGCCCATTAGCCAGGGCAAGAGAATCTGATTACACAGATCTATGGAGGAAACAAATGGGTTTTCAGCTTACCCTGGTAGGTTGTTATACATGTATATGATCTGAGATCTTGTGGCAAAGAATGCAATAGGATTGGAGCGGTAAAACTGAACGATCACTTACCTATAGATAATCGTATATTGGGGATATTAAGGAGATTAGTGCCAGATGAGCGAAAACTGCATGATGGTTGATAGGGCGTGATTAGTTCAGCAAGATATGAATGTTTACCAAAGTTGAGAGTCTTAAGGGTTAGAGAGGCAATATTGTATTTTATTCGTCTGAGATTGGAAGCCAATGCAGACCTTTTAGAAGACTAGCTGTATTAGAGCGGAATGTTGTAGTTTTGCAAACAACATGTGCTAAAGATTTCTGCACGCGTTTAAGGCGGACCATGGAAGTGTTAGGTAGACCATTAAGCAAAGAATTGCACTAATCGATCTGAGCGTGGGCAAGAGCATTAGCTAATACAATTGCGTAACTTTGTCAAGTGAGGGTCTTATATGCCAAAGCTGGCGAATACGATAGAACGAAGAGTGGCAGATGGTCGGCATGTGATTTAAAAAATCAAGTTGACAATAAAATATGACAGAGGTTACGTGGGACTCGAGGAAAGGTCTTTAAAAGAATGGAAAAGTTAGCGACTTTCGATCTTTGTTGTGGGGCACCAATGAGCAGATATTCTGTATTTGAGGGATTGACCACAATACGGTTACCACAGAACCATTATTATTGTTTATTTATTAACTATTTCACGTTACCGTACAATCATACATATTCAATAATTCAGTTCAACGAGAAAAAGGACACAAAGACCCAAAGGCACTAACATGTGCCCCACATGAGTAATCGACTTAAAAACACGACATGAAAATACAATGCATTTGACAAGCAGGTAGAATGAAAATTAATAAATATTTGTAAAAAATGATTTTTAGCTAATGATTTAGATAATTAAGTCTTTCAATAATGTCTCTCTAATTTTGTGGCCTATATATATTAATATACTAAAATCTATACAATTAATTAAACAAACACATAAATGATTAGAATTATTAAATTGATGATATTTGCCTGAATCTATCGATGCTGTTGGCAGCAGATTTAACTTGACGAGTAACGTTGTTGTCTGACGGTAACTCAGCGAGTAAGCCTGACGCTCTGTGTCTCGCTGCCAGTAGCAACAACATCCACATTATCTCATGTCATATACGCACAATTACAGCAATATTAAATCTTAATATAATTCTATCGATCAGGATCAGGGTGCTCAGCAACTTGCTATTTTCAAATTCCCTGACTTTTCCCGGCCCTCCAGAAAATTTTCCGTGCCCACTTTTAAAAACCAAAATCTATGCATTACGGCTTCGAATAGCGGAGTTACGGACTGCGGTCAAAGTTTATAACTGATGTGCCAACAGCCAGGCATAATACAAAATACTTCAGCAATAAAACAGTCCAATTCATTATAAAAATTATCAGTGTGAAGAATAGAGTAAATTCAATTAGGCCAGCTTTATGTAAAAAAATTACATTGCGCCCTATCTATTTAACTATGTGTGTAACTGGAGCTTTAACAAGTTTAAGAAATTCTTGTAATTTTTTTCCCTGGTCACACTCAAATTTCCCGATTTTTCCCTGTCAGACAAAATCCCTGACTGTGTCTGTTCTCCCTGACTGCAGATGAGCGCCCTCTCAATATTAGTACTGACAACAATTGCTGCAGACGACATTAAAGTTTTAAAAACTTGAGAATAAACTAACCAGCAAATAAATTATAGCTGACTAAATAGAGTTACTGCATGACTAAATAGATTTACTGCACGACTAACTAGATTTACTGCACGACTAAATAGATTTACTGCACTACTAAAATTTACTGCACGACAGGATATATTTACTACATGACTAAATTGATTTACTGCAAGACTAAATAGATTTACTGCAAGACTAAACAGATTACTGCAAGACTAAATTGATTTACTGCATGACTAAATAGATATACTGCACGGATAAAAACAGCCTGCAGCAAACATCAGAACAGTATTTTCAGCTATATTGCTGGCGTGACACTAAATTTAAACCATATAGTGTGAACGTCATGCATAAAGCAAATTCATATAGTGTAAAATGGCAACAAATACCAGAGAGGTTATTGCAAGTATGTTTGAATAAAATGCAAATACATTATTCAGTAAAAATGCACAATTAACAGCCTAATGAGTCAATATATTCAACTAAAGCCTAATATATCAAAATTAAAAGATAAAGCGTATTTATGAAATTAAAGGCAAAATTGACCAATATATAAACAATTTGATGCAGCATCACCACAAGTCTGGGACTGGGAGAGTTGCAAAATACTTTCCTAATACTAGGAAATTATAAAACAAACAGGGTATAGTCTCGTTCCGTCCATTCTCTATATGATGAAATACCTGTTTCATTCGAGATATCATGTTTCAATGGTCACTGTTTCACTAGAGCGAATGACTATATCTCTTCGTCAATGCCCTACTATGGCACAAGGTTGGAACCAGTGTTCTCATTAGGGCAGAGTGGACTCTGACGTGAAAAATGTGGAAGTCAGTCGATTCCACTTCTCCCGTCGTAGTCGATCCCGGTAGCTAAAACCAACTACTATATAAAATTGAAGCAGAATGATAATAAATAAAGACTGTATGACCTTACTTATGTCATCATTAAACTTATGCTTCCAATATAGAAGTATATCAATATTAGTATGAGTGTATTTACTATACAGGTGTATATTCTCTGAGTGACAGGTCCAAGGGACAAGAGGAAGACCAATAACATATATTAATATAGATTTCCATAACTAGCAGATGGTTTGTGAGGACAAACCATCAGTGTGTTCACAGAGTTGAACTGTTGATGTGGAGGCTCTCATTGCACTCGCCTCTGCCTCATGATACTGCTTCTACAAACACATACACACGTACAAGCAAACATTATTCTCTAAAAGACTTGTTGGTAGTGCAATGTGTACACACTTTGGCTCATCAGATCAGTAAGGCACTAACAGCTGTTGCCAGTGCTGTAATCATTGGAATTTGCAGGCTCTGCTGTACTGATAACAAAAACTTAAAAGCTTTGGCTATTTAAGAAATAAAATAGACTCCATAAATATGTGTTACATTGCAAAGCGTAGATTCCAAGTTAATATCTTATATGACCATAGGTTAAATATTGCAAAACAACCCACGTTGATGTTGCAAATTGAAGCAGCTATCTGATCATGGTTCATACAAATATTCTATGAAAAAGAAGTATTTTTGCAGCATTATTGAAGGACTTGAAGAACCTGTGGAAGAATTTCGCCAGCTCTTTTACAGTGTTGCGAACTGTTTTCGCGGATTGAAAAAAAGATTTATAATACTTTGATTGGTTTATTAAGTTGAAATATGACTGTTTAAAACATAATAATAATAATACTTCCATTCATTAGCAGACTTGACAGATGCAAATACGTTACAAATATTTGCATACGCATCCCAAACAAAATACAAACAAAAAACATAACCTATTGGCCTAAATATTCTATTCTGAAAATTTGACATGGCTAGTGACTACACCCTTCAATGACTGAAACAATACAACTCGACCACACCAGTGTTCTAATTTATATTGCCGGTCATTACTACATGTTCATCAGCCTCGTTGCTTACTATCCAACAGTTTCTAAAAATTTGGCAGCTCGAGTATTTTCTCTTTTGAAGATTTATACATGCTGTTATATTTTGTGCTTGCTGAGTATGGCCACAATTAAGGATTTGGCTGAATTCCTAAATTCCTTTTCGCAAAGTTCATCATTTCCTTCAACTCCAATGATTTCTATAGAAATTTCTGTGTGGAAAATCCGACTTCTATTTCCTTCCAGTGTAGATGAGTTGTTGTGTTAGTGACATCAAATCTCACACAGTTGCACTGAAGTTGTCGCATTTGCTAAGATATCTGCCTTAATAACTGATGACATGAGAGTCTTCAATAGATTAGACAAGTCAGTTGCTAAGAATGGCATCATGGGCGCATCACTTTGATATGGTGTCAGAAACGGCTGGATTCTTTTGCCAACGTAACGATAGAAAAGCCAGCTTAGCTTCAATGCGTCAACACACGCTTCTCTAACTAAGTCAAACGCTCTAGTTTTCGGATCTGAAGCTTTCTTTTCGTTGACTGCCTTCACATACACACGTAGCTGAGGCGACATTACCAAGAAGCGCTCAACAACTAGCACATCTTTAGTCCACCTTGTATTGCAGAACCTCAGAGGCATAATGGGCTCCTTTGAAATGACTTCTCTGTAGTCTTCACGTCTAGCAGAAGTATCTTTTAGCAGCCAGTGAACACTTTTAAGAAAATAATCGATGTTCCAATGAGATGCATCTACACCACGCTTAAAGCACCATGGACAATGTGCAGACAACAGCTACCAGTGTTGAGCAACGACTTCTGCTCGTCTCTTTGACGCCTAGACTGAAATAGATCCTAAAACTTCCAATTTACATTTGGCCCATCCATTGATTCTGCATTCTACAACAAGTGGTTCAAGTCCAGATCAGACGTCATAGCTTCGAAACGCTAAACATATCTTCCGCAGTTGCATGTCCCATGAACTCCGATTGATAGTATCGTGTTTTAACCGAACATTGGACCATCAATAAACGAACATGTACATCTAACTGCTTATTCTGTCTTCGAGTTCATGCGTTCATCAAAAAGTAAAACAAATGCTCGTGGATCACTACTAATTTCTGGGAAAGAAACGACTTGAAATGAGGAGCAACTCCATGATTGATGAGATGTGAACTTTTCATTTCTCCATATTTAAATGATGCTGCTATACACCTAAGCCTCCAAGTAGCTGGATTACAGGAGCACGTCAACGAAATTATTAAAATCCTGCATTGATTCATTAACTCTGCCTATCGCACATCTTATTAACCTCTCACTCATTGAAGGAGTTTTTCAAACTCAATTCAAACAAGCCATTATCAAGCCACTTCTGAAAAGCCTTCACTACCTAAGAATGATCTGCTAAGCTATCGCCCAATCTACAACTTAAATTTCAACTCTGAAGTTCACAAAAGAGTGCTTTATTCTCGTCTCTGTAATCATCTTGACTCTTTTCCATCATTGTCGCCATTTCATTCTGCCTATCAGAAATTCTACTCCACTGAAATCGCTCCTCTCAGAATCCATAATGATCTTTGTCATGCCATGAATCTACAGCGAGTTTCTGCTCTGATTCTTCTTGACCTCTCCGCTGCCTTCGACACAATCGACCACATTATTCTTCTAAGTAGGCTTAACCCCTTCTTTCGCATATCCAACACTGCACAATTTTTGCTCGCATCTTGTCTTTCCCAGCGCTCTCAATCGGTTTCCATTGGTCAAACATCCCGCAAGTTCCCTGTTCCGCAAGGATCTGTACTTTAATCTCCTGCTTTTCACTTTGTATATCACTCCTTTAAGCCATTTGCTTACTTATTCTTCGTTGCAATTCCAATTCTACGCCGACGATACTCAGATTTTTGTATCTTTTTCTAACACCGATGCTAATGTAGCTCTTACCAAACTCACATCCACTCTAGATCAAGTCCATTCCTGGTTTTGTACCAATTGCCTTGTCACAAATCCCTGAAAAACAGAATATCTGTTTATTGGCTCACCACAAAGATCTAAAGTCTCAAAGCTCAAAACTCATCTCTTCCCACCTTAGATCTGTTCTAACAGACCTTCTTGTCTTGGATAACGGATTTGCACTGTTTTGGATCTAGCTTTCTCTTTCGGCATGTGTATTTGCAGAAGTTTTCGGGTGGTTGGATGCTGTCTGTAGTTGCACATCCCGCTTGGGACGTCCCTGACATCGTCTTCGAGTTAGGAACCGGACGTTAAATCCCCATTGATTGATTGATTGAAACACTTCCATTTTCTTTAAGA
>JAQFZF010000087.1:0-23883 GCA_034695365.1 Enchytraeus norvegicus
CTCTCTTTCTCTTTCTCTCTCTCTGTCTCTCTCAGTCTGTCTCTCTCTCTCACTCTCTCTCTCTCTGTCTCTTTGTGCCTCTCTGTCTCTTTCTGTCTCTATGTCTCTCTCTCTCTCTCACTCTCTCTCCCCCCCCTTTAACTCCTAATATTTTCATCAATCCGTGCTCAATGCAGCACTGGTGTAACTTGGATTTTATGTTGGGGCACTTGCGGGGGGGGGGAGGTGAAACCGTGGAAGCATTTAAGAAATTGTGAAAGTAGAGGCAAGCTATGTTGTATTTCATCTATTTAGTTTAGTTTAGTAGGTTTATTTTTGAATTCTTTAGTATTTACATGTAGTGCGTTCTTATGGTATAGAATTGCTTGCAGTTTGCATAGTCTGCTCGAGACGTCCGTGACATTGTCTTCGGGTAAGGAACCGGAAGTAAAATCCTCATTGTATTGTATATGTTTCTTCTTCACGAATGTGCTATCAGAGACAGATCCGCCGTTGAACCCAGGGTGTCCGGCTCTATAGCAAGAATGCTACCGACTTGGTCCCACTGTAGCCTACTGTTATAGGCTCAATTACCTAGAATAATGTTCGTAAATAGCTTTATTTTTTATACTTGCATCAAATTAATAGCATGCACAAATAAATGCCATCGATCATAGAATCACAGACTCTGAATGAAGAGGAGCATAATAATTATTATCTCTATCCCACACCCATACCTCTGGTTAGGAGCCTGGGATCCTGGGTGCTGTTTGAATGATGTACGTCACACGTCCTATAATGTCCACACTCCCGCCAACTCATCCATTGGCTCAAGCGCAGTGTCTCTCCTTTTATTACGAGTTCTCTCTCTCTCTCTCTCTCTCTCTCTCTCTATCTCTCAGCACACTGCTGCCTATCGGCAGGTCCATAGCATATAACTGTATAGTTTGTATTCCATTTTTTCTTGAAGATAATTTTGATTTTACACTATCTTTGTGTAAAAGATAGTGTAAAATAACAACCTATTGATTTTACACTATCTTTAGATAGTGTAAATTATTTATACTATTTAAAGATAGTGTAAATATTGTCCACCATTTTTGCAAAACACCTACCCAATTAAAAGATACGATAAGAAAAGACCCAGATAAGAAGACCCAATTCTTTCTGAAGTGGGTCTTCTTATCCTTCCTCAGTGAATGACGAGTTACGCTAGAAAAAGTCTAGAGACTGTCCAGAAAGGTTTTGTGCAAATCATGTTAAAATAAAAGACAGAAATGAGAATATAATATCCTTGCTTGTCCTCCTTTATTTCTAATTTCAATTCATAATTACAATAATAATAGCACACAAAATATACATAAACAAATTAAAATTTAAAGATGGAGAACATAAAGAGCCTAGGCTTTCTGAGTTTAAACAATAATAGTGGCCATTGTTTGATAGTATAATAAATCTATATTGTAGAACTACAGTAGGCCTACACTATAACATTGAAAACCTATGATAACGTAATCATGTTAGAGATGTTAAAATTCTAAAGTTACTAATAAACATAAGCAAATAAAAAAACTGTTGCTTCTACCACTGAAGTAATTTAGAAGCTGGAGCTAGAATCGAACCCGGGTCGTTGACACTAGTGACAGTCTCGGCTAGAAATCAATTCATTGACGTTGAGCCATTAGTGTCTGTGGAGATGTGTGGCTCGCAAATACTGTAACTCTAGAATTATATGGACCTCGATTATATCATCAACACTATTCCATTTAACTTAAGATTCCCTTGGCGGACACGAGGAAACCTGAAAATATACCAACCGAATACTGTGCGGGTAAGTAAGAGGACGCGGTCACTGTAAAACGGAAAGCTATATCGTCCCTGATGTCGTCGTCAGATGATAAAACACACGTTAAACCTAAATTATATGTAGTGTGTTGTGTCAGAGGTAATATTCCCTTGTTAAAGTCATCACAAAATTATGAAAGTAAGCGCTTTAACAGTGGGCCTAGTGTTGAGATAACCGCATTTGATCGATGGTGTGCTCATTAGTGAACCCGATATTTGACTATGTGTGAATTTGTGCCTCAAACATATAATCAGAGAGACAGATTTATTGAACTGAGAGATTCAATATCTGAATGATGCTGCGAAGCCTGCAATTTATTTGGCCAATCATTACCAATAATACGGAATCGACGTATGCCAGGACGGCCTGCTATAAATTATCTACGCATTATGTCATACTCTTCTTATAGAAAGCAGAGTACGCATTCAGAAAAAAGCAATGAGAAATGGTTTTCTATTCCAAAGATGATAATAATTAATGCATTCATAATGCTAAAGACTCGTTCACAGGTCGACATCTGTAGATAGCATATGAAAACAATTTATCTATTGGACTGAACGATTTATATCGATTTATATTTCACGATTTCTTTCTTCCTTATATATATTATTTCTTTATTGTCGGTTTTATGGATAAATGGACTAGCGCCGTGTTTGACCAGGGTTGACTCCTGTTCTCTTTCAGCAATTGTGACTTGGTTACTGTGTTTGAGTGGACCAGTTAGTAAGCTTGTGCTTCTGGAGCTGACTCTCATAACGTCGTCAGATTATGAAACGGACGTCAAACCTATGTACTGATGTATTTCACTGTATTAAATATCAATCGTAGCCTATATCTGGTCTGGAACGCATATAAATAGATGGATTGTTTAATTATACAAAACTGTAAATTTTGTTTAATTTTACATAACTCTTGTTTCCCAAACTGCAAAAACGTGTACATCTTTTACTATTTTTATGCTCTTTTTAGGAATGGTGAAACCGACAAAGAAGGACAAATTATTTCAGATTTTTATGCCGGGTTTTTTTAATCTGAAAATAGATTTAAGAATATTTCTTAATTTTTTTGCAAAATGAACATCAGATTTTGTGAACTATAATTGGTAAACAACGCTAATATATTAGGAGTATCTGTTAAGCCGCGAAACTGACGTTATATTCTGTTTCAGCCTGTTAGCTTTAGCCACTTAACGAAGTATTGAAACTATGATGGAAATTACTGCTCCGACTCAGCGGTCTGTAATAGAATGCAGGGCGCTTTATGGAGTAGAGCTGTAATAAGCTAACCCCAATCTTTGTGACGGTAATGCTTGATTGTGTTGAGCCGTCTTGAAGAGAATCCCTTCGGGCCACTGAACCTTGACGTTAAACACACTCAAACCTACCATGATGGAAATTTCAATATGTCTCTAATGACAGCTTAGGCACTCTAATATAGTATCTAGTACCTAGTCTGTTCATTGCTGCTTTCTCATATAATTTGGTCACCCCTTGTCTTGACCCCATGAGTGCAGTTTAGTGTAATTGGCTAGCGCGATTGTCTGTGATTATTGTACACATTATTGTACATTGGAATGAATGTACAGTTCGTCAACAGTGAATCTTACAAGGTCCAATAGCTTTGTGTCAAATAAAATCTGCATGGAACATGTGACGTCCATAAGCCCTATCATCCTATAAACCACGACAAAGGTCCCACAACAGAACGCTTCCTCTGTGCACTGCTCAGTGTTCTCACGGTCAACAACTCTGTAACGAGAATACATTTTAAATGTTAATAATACCGTTGTTTCAAGCTCCCTCCTAGAAATACTGAGACTCTTTCTGCTTTACCCTCTATTTTCGTTATGATGTATTTAGTTGTCCTAGTGCTATTACTAGAGACCATGCACACTGCTGCCAATTGACACTGAACCCGACACGATGGTTGAAAATTAAATCTCCCTGGACGCGAACTCGTTATATCTTCGAACGGCGTCAAAGCGGTGTACCGTGGTGACACCATTAGATATAGATTTATCACCGTCACCGCGGTGACACTTTCACCGCGGTGCGAGGCACCTTGATGCTCTCCATTTCGAGTGCAATTGACACATTCTATAGGTCAATTATATCTAAGGCCGCTGAGAGCATGTACATCGTACACATCAATCTCCCATCGTGAGGTTCTTCTTATAAAGAAAACGCTGAATAGAGTATTAATGTAACAATTGCGCGAAGTATAAATGTATGTGATTATCATTAGACTAAATGAAATAAATTCAGAGTATTAATATTACAATGAAATGACCATACAATACAATCGTATATTACGTCTGGTTCTTCACCCGAAGGCGATGTCACGGAAGTCTCAAGCGGAACGTGCAACTACAAGCAGTTCTATACCACATTAAGACACTAGTCATCAGTGGACAATGCATAGACCGAAGAGAAAGCGAACGTATATTTAATACTTTGTAGACTATATGACAGAAATAGATTTTATATCACCTCAAATCCTTTTCCACCAAGCTTAGGTAATATAGCAAGACACTCAAGCGATCTCTATTATGTTTAACGTCCGTTTTCTGATTGAATGCAAAAAGTATATAATCATGGATAAACTGATAATAGCTATGAGTTTGAAAATCTTACTGTGAATAGCATTAATGGTTAATAGAGAAATCGTATAGGATGGTCGACATTTCCATAGAGATTTCGTTTACCATTAATTTGCATGCTCATCATTAAGTTAAACTTTTTGCAAATCACCTTTGTGCTATTAAATTGAAACGCACTCAAGCTTGAATTAATCTTTAACTAAAATCAATGAGTTCCTTATAGAAAAGACCAAGACGTGTAAAACATTTGCACTTGAACAAGCTATAGGTACGTCCCACGCTGCACAGCTACGGATTAGACAACAGAGTGAGAAAAGATTCAATCATTATTATTGATTGCACTTTATAATTGATTGGAATTGCACTGACTGCATTTTTTTAGCAGGCAAAAGATTTCTTGAAAATGGAATAAAATTTAATATAGACTAACAATTTTTATATAGTTTGTTTAAATCTATCAATTCAATTCTCTTCTGGACGGTAGATTCAAGGCAAAATTCCATCTTTCTATCTCCAGGTGTCCTGCCCGGTTCAGGCCTTTACCGTCATGGTGTGTCTTAGTTCTTTTTCCCCAGTAGTTCTGACAACTTTCACTTCTTCGACGCTATAACAGCAACTGAGATGTTTGTATAGGTAATCCCTTGTCTTATCTGCAACGCTCTCCTTCAATTTTTCCGTAGATGCTTATGATTTCTAATTTGTAAAAACAGAACTAATTAAGATTACTTGTTATCTGATGTTTAATATCTCCTGTTTCTGAAACCAATAATAGAGACCTTGCATACACCACCCTCCTTGAACTCGTTTAGAAGTAAGTTCTTTGGAAGAAAAATTATATATTCGAAAGCCACCTTATATATTCACCACCTTTGTGAACATCAATATAAACAGTCATCTAACTAGTTCAGTTAACGAGTAAGCTAAGTTAGGCCTAAATTTAAAAAAAAAAATGTAAATGTCAACTTACCTAAAAGAGACAGATGAAATGAAAAGAGCCAGCATGATCATTAATCCTATCAGACTGATCATGATGGAACCGTTGCAATCAATCAGCCAATCTACAGTAAGCTTACACTAATAGCCCTAAGCATAGGCTAACTATAGACGTAATTTAACTTTTGCTTACGAGTGATTAGATTAGGCCTACCTCAAAGTATTTTACTGAAACTCTAACTCTATTGTAATAATCTCAATCCGTATATTGAACAGCACTGTGAAAGAAGTATAGCATACATAATAATTGTAGCCTACAGTTTTTATGTTTTGCTATAGACTTTCTAAGTTGTAACCAATATCTTACACTGATAGGCCTATATCGTCCGACAAAGGTTTAAGCCGAATTAAAAGTCAGTTGCGCGGCCTAAAATAATTATCATTTATTAATAGATTTTCCATTAGTGATTACTGTAGATTTATTGTTAGGCCACATGAAGGGACCCATTTAACAACACTCGCAATGGTAAAGTAGCCTACACACAATCTTTCACTGTGTGTGTGTGTCTGAGCAGATGTGTGCTACACTGACACTGCGCGTCGAGTCAAACTTGTTTGGGCTTCTGTGTAAGGCATTGACTATTGCAATGCATAAAATGAAGATTTAATGTCCGATTCCTCACTCGATTTCAGGGACATCGATTAGATATTTCTCACTGTCGCTTTCACTCTCTCTCGCTCTCTCTCTCTCACTCTCTCTCTCTCTCTCTCTCCCTCTCTCTTTATCTCTCTCAGTGCAGTTCCAACGGCAGATCGATGCACATAACTGTGCAGGGCAAATTTTGTTGAAGATTATTTTGGTTTCTGATCTGGGTATGGATGTCCTTATACTTCGTCAGTGAATACGCTAGTCGAATTAAACTATAAATGTGCAAGTGCAGCTGTCGATTGCTCTATTCTCAAATTTGCCTGGACTTGCCTTTCTATTACAAACATGGACCCATTGTAGCCTACATGCCATTCTTTATTTGAAGATATTTTATTTATGCAATTGCTTTCAATTTATTCTACATTTTGTGATCTATTGAATGTGTTACTCTGTAACAATCTTCGTTTTCAGATTAATTCAATAAAGGAATTTCTATTATATACTGTATAGGCCTACTATAACCCAATTATATCGTCCACCTGGAATGATAATATTTGGAAATTGGAATCTCTAGAGAAATGGAGCATTGGAGAAGGATGGAAAAGATCAGTTGGGCCCATAAAAGTAAAAATGAAGAACTCCTGGAAAGAGTTTGGTAGATTGGTTGAAAAGAGAGTCCGACGAAGGACAAGAATAGGAATGTTGGATATAGGGATAACTGGATCATATTTGGATATGAAAAGAATACTGATGATATAGAGGTGGTATAGAGGTGGTATAGGAATAATTGTATGCGCTGGCTTCAGTAGGTGACATAAACATGGACCGTCAAGTAATAACCATGTTTTGAAATACACAGGTTTGTAAAGGCGGCTTAGATCCAACAGCCAATCGGAGCATGTTTATATTTATCAGCCAATCAGGGACATGTTTGAACCTCAAGGTGCGGTACTGCGAGACCACACCGTGCGGATCCCAGATAAATGAGTTTAACATGTAAAATGTACATAGCACACTCCATTATACTTTATATTTCGTTATTGAAACTATTTATGGCTTTTCGGATAAGGAATCTACAGAACGACACGGCAGTGTTTTAAGGCAAATAGTCAGACATCAGTCTCAGCCAGCCATAATGCCTAATAAGAGTAAATTAGACTGCCTGTCCTTATCAAGCCTATATTAAATAGTAGAGCGTGGAGCCGGTAGTAGTAATCACGTGATCTACAGGCAGGCTAGCGCTACCAATCACGCTGGTCAAAACTTTCATGGTTAAGCTGAAAGTAATTACGTCTATATACTATATTAGAGAATCATAATAGGCAGAAAAACGTTATACGCACAATGGACCTGCCAGTAGACGGTACACTGCGAGAGACAACGTGCACCAACTATATAATGGGGCCCTTATGGGGCAATATACATGTATGATGAAACTCTGTGATCCTCTCTATTCTAATAAAATCGTAGAATTATATTATTATAAAGTCCTGATACATTATAATAGAATCGACCAATCATCTGTTTTTCATACCATAATCAAAATTATGCAGAATTTCTATGAAATTGGTGCTAATGATTTGTGATTCAACCCATAACGTTTTAATCTCGTTTTAACGTTAACCACAAATCATTTGCACTATAACGCCTATAATTCTAATGCATAAAAGCTAACTTAATTAACCGTGAGTTCCCGTAACCAAGGGCCCCAGGCTAATTGTAAATTAGGACTCAACCGTCCAGACTCACAACCTGTCTATCAGCCAAACGTGATAACGACCGAACAATTTAACCGGCATATTATAATATACCGTACGTTATAGGTTTTATATTAAAAAGCTGCGAAGCTATGTTTAACGTCAATTTCTTTATCGAAGGATCATACTGTCAGAGACGGACCCGGCCGATTACGCTATCCATCCGGGACTTAACATATAGGCTAAGTAATCCCTAAATGTGCCGTCTACTCGAATTGTAATGATTAATCACATTGGCTAATTAACATTTCTCTTCTTCTAACCCCGAACAATCACATCAGCTAGATTAATTGTCACTTTAATCCTGCAGAGACCTGCTATAGGGAGCCTTTCCGTCCCGCCAAATCATTGGCGGACCCAGACAGATTTCTGGAGGGGGGGGGGGAGAATTTTACCTGAAAAACAGATGCCGATATAATTTTATAGGATGAAAGCAAAAAAAAACTAGCTTAACATCAGTTTCGCAGCCTCAAGGCTACATCAATGACGAACGAGCCATAAGATTCGGGTCGTGAACTAATGAAACTTTAGTTATATCAGAAATTTCAAAAATTCTGGTGTTTTTAAAAGGAAATGACAAAGAAGCTGGTTAATTTTTACTTCTTAGTGAAGGGTACGATCAACCCGTTTCCCCTATGGATCCGTCACTTCCAAATCCTGGCTGACCGTTGACCCCGAGGACTCTTGTGGACGAGCCGACACCCGGCAGACCAGTCGAGGTTTTTATCAGGTCCCTACCACACACAGCCCCGGCTAAACCCTGTCCATCTCCCGTCCATCAATCTCTTACAGCTACTGTTGTTGTTGTTACTATTATTCGCCCACTGGCATAGCCAATGGCGTAATCGGTTAAGCGTCTCGATCGGGTTCTTGCGCACGTAGTGGTGGATCTAGGAAAATATGATGAGAGAGGGTTGGGATGGGGAGGGGGGATTTGTCCCAAAAATAGAGTGAAAACGTTTAGAACAAGCAAACAAAGTAACGATTGGATGTATCAATTGTCTCACATAGAGGTAACAAATAAAGTATTGCATAGAGGAGAGAGAGGTAAGGTAATATGTAAAGTCTTACAGACTTTTCGGAGCGGTTCGCCCCTCGCCCCCTCTCGCTACGCCACTGCGAGTGGTTAGAATCATAAATTTGATCCTCTCGCCCTCTACTAGAAATGCATTTAAACCTACATTATTATTTTAAAAGAATTACATTTCTCTCAAGTTGAAGTGATGTGTATTAGAACATAGGGCCTAAGCGAAAGTATAATAATAGTATATGCTTTCGCTTGTAACATCTATAGATGCTGTAACAAATATGATATATATATATATATATATAGTTATCATTGTATCGGTATATAGACGATATCATATAACTATGATAGTTATAGCATAGCTATAGTATTATAGGCCTGTAACAGTTACTATGAATAATCTTTAATACTGCCTTATATTAATTATGCTGTGCACGTTTTTTCTCTTTCTTTTGCACTGTCTGCTACTTCTCGATTTGTTTTCCTATTTCTGTTTGTTTTGTTTTGCAAATTTTGTTTCTATGCCTAAGTGGCGAATAAAGATGGATATAAAGCTTACACAAAAGTATCGTGTAAAGTGCCACGTTATCTAACTATACGTGACATCTGAAAAACTACGAATAAACCTAGTTGGCGTGGCTATTTAGACCTATTTTTATATTAGTTAAACTTAGGGTTTTTAATTTTTGTTGTTCCGGTTTGTTTCTCAATAAAGAAGAAGGCCGGTTACTTACGATGATTGAGAAAGTAGCCTGACTACATATTTAGATTTCGTGCCTACTTGACGATTCTATGTTAAAATGTCAATAATGGAATCATTGGAAGAGAAATGTTTAGAATTAGGCGACGACGATGTTAGGCGAGGAACCTAATCAATCAATCTATCCACATTATCTAGCTTCTTTCTATACGCCAAATTATAATGTAGGCATGAATATTTTCCTCCTTTATTCCTCGTATTGTTGATTACTTTTATTGCTGTAATAATGTCTATTTCCCAGATTTAAGTCTATTAAATAATTATGTGATGTGTGAACTGATACTCTGAGCATGCAAATATCGCGCAAAGCCACCATTCCTTTTACCCACATTCTTGGACTGGTTCTCTGTATTTCGTGTATTCACTTTTTAATCGACTAATTATAATGTTTGTCTGATTCTCTTTTGGTAATTTTCATCTAGTTATATACATATTCTGGAGTTGAAATAAACGCAAGAGGATCTCACTGCATCTTGCACCTGCACGGATTTTAATCTTTCTGAAAGTGTTCATTTAGGGTTTGCTTGTGGGTAGAGTTTGTCCCACTCTCATCCCACCCTAACCCTATCATGTAAACTAATTTTGCGTGAAATAAAAAAAATCTGATGGCGATCAAATTTGTACAGGTGCTAGATGCAATGGCAGAGGGCTCAGCACTCAGGGAAAAGTCAGGGAATTTGGCTGAGAGGGAAAAGTCAGGGAATTTGATGTAAAGTCAGGGAAAAAATTGGATAGTTTTTCTTAACTTTGTTTTCATCTCCAGTAGCTTGCAAAGTTGAATAGACATGAAACAAAATTGAATGAATTGAAAAATCTGAGTTTGCTATCAAGGTGAGATATGTATCATCATTTATTATGCTTTTTCATTTGGCGCATTGGTTAGAAACAGTTCTGCATAAGCCCGCGATTTGAAACTGTACGCGGCGACGCGCGTTATTTTGGGTAAAAATTGGTCAGGGAAAATTTTTGGTGGTCAGGGAAAAGTCAGGGAATTTGAAAAGGTCAGGTCGCTGAGAACCCTGACTGGGAGCCCGCTAAGGACTTATATAACATTGCATCTAACATTGATAATAGGCTGTGCCATCTCTAGTCAACTAGCTAGGGTAACACTTCGACATCAGTTCTTTAATCGTTGCTATCAGTCACTTTTCTGTTGCCGATTTATATTGGCTGTTTGTATTGTATAGAATCCTGCAGCCAATGTGATATTATGCAGTATTATATCTGATTACTGCATCATCATTTAGAACTATTATTTACAGATAATTTACGATTCTCCGCGGTTGTGATCTTGTTACCTGTTTGTGGGACTGCCTATGGATCGTCACTCTATGTCAGGCTCAGACGCAGAGGACAGGCTCGCGGCCACTGACTCCGATAAACAACAACAGAAGAAGAAGAAAAACCTGTAAGTTTTTGCAACATCAATACATCGCCAATCTTTCTATTCAACTCTGATCTTGTTTGTTGTAGCCAATCACGTGAACGGTTAAGCACATTGGCCGAGACTTGGCCTCAACTTTAGAGGGACCAAAAACTAGATAGCCTTTAAATTATTTAGCTTAAAAATATCACAATTTGTAACTTTTCACACGGAACTGATGACCATGGGTTTATTAAGACTCGAGAGTCAACTCTAAATCGGAATGTAAGTGCCACTTGATACTTGTATTATCGTTCACGTGCGCCTTTAATATTTTTATCTAAACTTGAAACTGTGATGTGTGTTGTGTTGAATAAAATATATACAGAAATAACTAAATACTGATAATATAGAGTTTGGATTAAACAAAATCACCTTGCTTCGTGAAGGCGTTTTTAAGAATAGCAAATTTTGCACCCATCGAATTTACACAATGTCTATAGTTATGATAGTACTTCATTTCAAAGTGTATAGGCTATACTATAATCATTATGATTCTTATTCGACACAGAGCGCAGGACATGAAGGATAGATTTGCGATGTTGCGCAAGCACACAGACTTTGGTGCTCCGGGAATGCCCAGGGATGGGAAACCCGCTCGTCCCACCGCAGATGATATAAGAAGTTGGAGTAAGAGTCTCGATAATCTGCTCAACGATAAAAGTAAGTGGTATAGTGTCTATAAACATCAACCATAGGCGTCGCCGCCTATGAGGCAGGGGAGGCATTTGGCCTTAGTGTTAATTGCCTCCCCACTTTCTGGTTCCATTTACATGTTGTCAGTAACGAGAAACTATGAAAAACTATAAAAACGCAAAACTATCATACTAGTGCCTCCCCACTTATAATGCTCAACGTTAGATGCCGCCCCACTTTCAAAACCTGGCGACGCCTATGACATCAACAGATAATATTAGTAGGCGAATATATTTAGTGTTCTTAAAAAAGTGATGCAGTATTTCTCTGAAGCTTATTTTTGCAAGAAATACATGATGTATTTATTATATTAGTGTCTGTAGTCTCTTTAACGCTTCAGTTTTTGATGATGTCTAGGATAGACCCAGGTAGAACCTGAAACTAATCCGTTTGACTCCCTCTCTACAAAAGTATACAGTATTAACAATATTCTGTTTAAGATTATTATTATTTATTTATTATATTATTATTATTAATAATTTATATTACTGCCCTGGGTGGTAAATGACCCGGAGCTAATAAATAAGATAAAATAGATTCTATTTTATATTAAAAAAGAAGTGGCTTATACGAAGAAAAAATGAAGCAGTTAAAATATATCTCCTTATCTTTGGCAGGCCATGTTAGTGAACTGCCGAGAAGGCACGTTTACTGACATGTTATTATTGTTATTAATTGATTAATGATTATATTTATTTGAGAAAGTGTTGGATTGATTGCTAAACTTTGTGATTGATTTTTAGTTATAAAGATTAATCGACGATTGATTGATTGATAAGATGGATTAGACATGTTTCGAGAGTTTCTGCGGAGTGAATTCAGTGAAGAGAACCTTGAGTTCTATATAGCGTGTGAGGACTATAAAACCACCGCTGCCACTGCGCCAGAGAAACTGGCCGCTCTCTCTCAGAAAATATTCTCTGACTTTGTTACAATACAGGCTGCAAGAGAGGTGAGGACTTTGCTTCATTTGTTTAGTTATATACGGTACTTTTCATTTGATTAGATGAACATTCCACAACAAAACTTCATTTCAGACTAAAACTTTATATTATTTTATTTTATTTTCATTTTTACTGCTGCATGCATGTCTAATTTAACTTCTAAAGTGCTTGTGCAGTTGCTATCTTTCTTATGTTTATTGACATTTATGCCTGAATTTTAGCGATTTGACCAAACAGTACAACCTGTTTGCACAATTTACTGTAAATAATTTTGTACATCTTTCAAGCTGAAAATTTATTCAAAATCAAATTTATAACATAATTTTGATTTTATGTCTCTCCACAGATAAATCTCGACTCAAAGACCCGAGAAGAAACTGCTGCACGGTTATGCACGCCCGACGCCACACTCTTTGAACCAGCCCAGCGGCGCATTCAGGCGCTGATGGAGCGCGACTCTTACCCACGTTTTCTGCGTTCGGAGGTTTACCGGTCCCTTCTGGCGCGATACAAGATAAAACTGGCTCCCCCGCCGGCCCCACCAGCCTCTTCACCAGGGGGAGCTGCACACTAGCGCCCAATTAGTAGATGATTTAATAAATTGATAATTTGTTAGTTTATTAGCGCATTGACTGTGAGGTAAGAAATATTTCATCTGTCAATTTGTTATTCTGAATTCTGATGTGGAGTATGGAATATTCCGTAGGGTCAGTCACTTACACCTAGTCAACATTTATGCCCTATAATTAATTCGGTCTGCCAACTGGCTCAGTTGCTTAATTATCGATCAGTTTCACATCTGTGTGGTGATTAAGTAATCGTATCAGTCAATGTGTTGAACATTTAATAAAGAAAAAATTAATTAGTTACATGTAAATATGTGGTAAATGTTGCGTCCCTACCGATTCCTCTCTTTCTATATATATAATATATATATATCTTTAGTGTTTTATTTCATTTTCATCCTTGATATCATCGTCAGATGATGAAATGGATGATATACCGTATTCTCTTGTTGTAAAGTTTTTCTCTAGGTTATTAATATTTATCGCATATGGTAAATTGTTAAAAGCTGCAATTTAGTTCTGAATCCTCATTGCTTGTGCAATCGTCCAGAGCATGTTTTGTTCTAATAGTCATGTTACACCAACTGCTGTGCTTAGCAATGGAGAGTAAAGTAGTTTGCTGAAAGTTGCAGCTTGATGGCCTTTGAAACTGAGTATTGTCCTCGTGGCTTCTGATTTAGAAAAACCTATTGTGCTACCAATAGGCCACTGGCAGTATCTGCATTAGTCACCTCTTACAACCAGATTTTGTGTTGAGATTTCAGTGTATTGTAGCTTGTTATAAAATAGTATGCGCTTAGAATTGCTATCATATTGATGTAGTATTATTATGTGTATTGACTTGAAAGACAAAATGTAGTATTTATAGTAATAGGAAACATTTATCCTTTTTTTTCAAGCAATCATTTAAATTGTGTTATTTCATCTCAACGTGATGTCAGGCACAGTTGTAACTCAGCAGATGGTAGTGAATATTTTTGGTTCATAATTTGATCATAACAGTTGTGATAGTTAATAACAGTTGAGTGGATAATATATCTTAATAATTGTGTGCCAATTACTAGATAAGTATATTATTTGTCTTAATGTGTCATAGTATTATTCATTAGTTATAATTAATTTTGTTATTATTAATTTGTTTCCTTTTTTTCCTGTTATTATATATTTAGTCTCAATTTGCTAACTATTCATTACAATTATAATTGTTAGTCAATGGTATGAGGTTGTATGTTTTACATAGTATATATAGGTAAATGTTGGTTACCATTCTAAGGTTTCATAAGACGTATCGCTACAAATGTATCGGTTTATTTATGACCGGTAGTACATGTTTACAAACTTCAGAGAGTTAAAACAATCAAACAGAATCACACGCATTGTTGTGAAGCTCATTATATTAATCTCGATATATCATATAGTAATTCTATGTATTTATTATTATTATGTGGAGCCAATTTGATATTTTAAAAAATTATTGAAAACTGTCATATTTTAATGCTTAACTATGGCGAGTCGAAGATTGATCTTTACAAAGATGGCGACGCTATCTAAGCCTGTCTCAGCAACCAATGAATGCGCCGGATTTTGAATTTATCCGTTAAGTGTGCATGGACGCTATATTTGTCAACAAACATTATAGTGGAGCTGTTTCCTTTAGTGAGGGAATTTGCAGAACAATAGTGAGCTTCGGTATGTCAGCTAGACTTTTATTTACAGTCACCGAGAGTAAACATTGATTAGGTTTGAGTGTGTTTAACGTCAAGGTTCAAGCCCAAAGGGCTTCTCTTCAAGATAGCTCAGCACAATCGACCACTACCGTCACAAAGATTGGGATTAAGTGTATTACAGCTTTACTCCACAAAGTGTTCTGAAGTGTTACAGACCACCTAGTTGAAACATTGATTAATTTAACAAAGTAAACTATAATGTCAAATTAAAATATAACAGTAGTTTAATGAGGAATCTAATTTTCAAAGGAAAATATCTATGTTTAATGATTTTTACATACCGTAACAGTTTTATTTAATATATTAATCTCCGCAGCACATTTTTCTAATTTCAATTTCTCAAAATCTATGAGCCCTACAAATTTAAAGGAGATAATTTTTAACTCAGAAGATGTATAAGATAGTGTGTAAAAATTGTCGTTCTCAAATTCTTTATATTGTAAAAGTTATTAAACAAACAAATCAAAATTATGCAAAAAGTACTATACTCCCCATGGGGGACACCAATTCTGAATCCCCGGATCTATTTTTGGACTTAAAAAATCAACCATTGGTGACAATATCATTAATTTGGCAGCAAGGTCGCCAGCCCCACTTTCCCTGTAGGATTATACGCCAAACCTCTGGGATTCACGTGGCTGATAAATTAGTGTAGGGCCCAATGATAGCACTGAATGAAATTAATTAGATAAATTGATAATTATGGAAATCTGATAAATTATATGATAATTTATGTACAACTGGTGATATTTAAATTGTTTATATAATTACAGTTTGCTGATATTTGTCTGCTGATTTAATTATTTCATGTTTGAAACTACTGCTATTCAGTGTTTCTTTTACAAGTATAGTACTAATAAGTGAAATAAGTTTGGTTTAAAAAAGTAACAAATTGGACTTCATTTTAATAAGTTTATTTTGAATATTAACTCAATCACTAGTCATTGTTCAATCTTTTTCACTCATAAATATATTTCAAATCATCCATAAATAACTCATAATTGATTTATGGCGTAATATCTAAACAGAGTCGGAGTAAATGTAATATTTTTTCATTATAAGTTAAATTAGTATGGTTTGGTCGTGGTGGGTGGTATATGCATTTAACGGAAATTTGTGGAGATTACAATTAGCTGAAGTCTTTTTATCATGTTATATTAGGTAGAATTACAGAATTTTGTGTCTACATATAGGCCTATGTGTTATAATGTTATTGTACAATGTATATGTACAAGATTTTGATGTTATAACATGAACAAATTAAAAGAATATATAAATATATAAGCGTATTTGAAATTTTTGCTGATATAAATTTTGTGCAAATATATACTAATAGAACTGCATTTATTGACGTATCATTGAGAGCATTATTTTAATATATATTTTGACGGTTAACCATCTTTATTAATGGGGCACATTTAATGGGCTCATTTAATGGGGCACATTTAATATATAATTTTAATATAGAAATATAAAATTGTATTTAAAATGATCGTCCTTGATATTATCTAGCACTTGTCAAATCACTGTGTTTCAAATTGTTAAATGAAAGGATTGTTATCAACCAATGAACAGCTTTAATATAGCTCACTATTAACTAAGTCTCAGAAGCTCTTTGAACTGTGAATGGTAGAGTTGTCTAACCTGCCATATGCCACAACTGATGCGGCAAAACCTTTTATTGCCACAGATGTTATCACACATAGTTGTTATCCATTATGCCAGTCCAGTGTAGTATGTTATTATCCATTGTTCAGTTTAAAAGTCCCAAGCTGGCGATCGTTAAATATATGATCCATTTTGCTGGTCTAGTGTAGGTCCAAGAATTCGTTCTCGAATTGTTTTCAGTCAAATTTAATCAGCGAACCTTGCACCTATGGAACATGATCAGAGTGCTGAAGTGACTTAGCCACTGGTCAATTCCTTTATTACAATTATATGTGTCTGAAAATCAGAAAGATAGTACTAAGGATTATCTATTTAAAACTTTGCAACACATAATGATAGAGCAGGTTTTTTAACTTAATATAATAGTTTGTTGTGACATCAGCATTACTACAATATAATATTGTGAATCCTCCGTTAAGTCGTAAATCCAGGTTATATTTAGTTTAGAAAACCCATTTCTTGTTGTTTACTGATTACAGTGTTTGCTGTGTGTATATTATAAGCATTCATCTGTACTTTTTCTTTCTATGTTTTCTAGTTTGTTTTCTAGTTCACACAGAGCCATAACGTTTGCTGAAAGCGGATTGTTTTGTTTAAATGCCAAAGAGTGTAATTGTTGTTGTTCAATGCCAGTGTCATATACTTTATATTGTTATAATGTGTAATATACAATGTATTGTACATCTGTAGTAACGATAGCTTGTGTGTAGACAATTTATGTTATACCAAATATATATAATGTACAAATGTACATGTAAAGCTTGACCTAAGTTTAATGTATATTTCTGTATCGAAGGATATTCTTAGAGGCGGCCCTGCTGGTACTCGAATCCGTGGTATCCTGCTTATCAGGCAAGCGTGCTATCAACTAGGCCTTTCAACTGGGATATGTGTATATTTAGTCAAATCTTTGACTGATGACTGGTCCTAGGCACAAATTCCTATGAACATTCTGTACTTTAAGCTCATCAATGAGCAGCGATACCGAGATAGGGAGTTTCCAATTGCCTTTCGTAAGTATAATATACTTAATCATCTCTTACAAAACACCTGCAATAATTAGAGTGTCTATAATCTCAAGTCTTCTTACTCAAAAAGAAAAGCCACCCAATTATTAAAAATGATACGTAACAATATTAACAGTTTGACGTCATCCTTGATTCAAGGATGACGTCAGTGATTCTCCAGCATATTTATTATCTTGTTTACATGTGAGACGTTGGTGTATTTACCCTTGTTCAGTTCTTTCAATGCTTGTCCCGGTTAGATAGCCAAGTTGGTAGCAAGCTTGTCTAATAATCAGGAGGCAACGGGTACGAGTCCCAGCCGTATCCGTCAATGACAGTATCCTTGGGTACGGAAACAGAAGTTAAACTTATCTTTTGCCCACACCGTATATCATTTGTACTAAATTTATAATTATACATAAAGTTGGCAATATGATATATAATTATATAGAGTATGTAAATAGATATTAGAGGAGGCCTAGATTATTATTTCTTTTATTGTGCCGAATATTTGTATAGAACGTTTGATGTTACGTGTCAGTGTAATTGTATATTGAGGACTGAATTGTTCTATGTATGGTATAATATAGCAACACCACAGCTCGTCATTGAATTAATTGACTGATCGGCCAACATTACATGGCTAATTTATCTATTGATTGATTGATTATAGGACTCCCAAATACATTAATTTATCGATTTCTATTGAAGAAATTGATTTATTCAATTTCTAATTGCTTTTTTTCTTCTGATTGATGAAGATTCATTTTGATCGTCTGATCGGTCTGTAATTAATCCAGAATATTACATGATGGATTAACCCTAGGATTTCTAGGATTTATATAACGATATATAAGGATTATCTGTCAGTTTTCTCACCATAGGTTGTGTCTGTAGCAGTCACATTCTAGATTATTGGCTGTGAACTGAAGCCCCAGCTTCTGCTTACTAGTCAACTGTCCTACTGGCTAGGCTATACAACTGTTTTTATATTTTAATCACAGAAGCATGCCGAATGCTCTTTACTACAGCGTTTATCAAAGTGATGATCGTTAATATCGAACCGGTTGTCAAATTCACAAGAATTGAGCAAAAATCAATATAACGACATTGATCACTAATGATTAGTGATCAATATAGTTATATTGATTTTTAGTGAGATTAGTGATTAATGTTACTCATTTCGGTATTTGAGAATGCATAGGATTTACTGATATACTTTAGCTTAATATTAGCAATACGGAGTTCTAGCTACACTAGCTACATATCCCTGTTGTTGCTTGACCTGCAAGGCATAATAATAATTGTAATGAAGTTTAACGCCCGTATCCTCATCCAAGGACTATCTCATGAACGCAAAATATTATAAGGAAACTGTAGTAGTAGGTATATCAAATTGTCTGATATTTTGTCATTGTCAGATGATGATACTGACTTATAATTTAGCATTGATGATAATGCTGTCTTGAATCTAACCATAAATACGATGTATAAATGTGAAAAGTGAACAAAGTTATCATCCTTTTCTTCAAACATGTAGGATCCAGTTACGACAAATCCTTTGACCCATATTTCTCACTGCATTCAGTTCAATTTTTTCACATTTCTTGCAATAACAAATGCTTTCTTATGATATCTGTTCGCATATGATTGGCATTCAAATCTGTTTTTTGTTTAGGGTGGTGATTGATCAAAAGGTTGACCCAGCATTGGTTTTTTAATCAACCATAGCCTAAATATCTTAAGTACCCCGCATGACCTACAACAGAGTATATGTCATTTTTAGCTTGCTGCTTCTGATTAATCATACTTTTACCGCACATTGATAAATTCGGAAACGTTATTGGAAAATTCTACTCACAGGTTAAATAAACTGTTAACCTTTTTATTTAACCTATGGCTCGGCATTACCAATTGGAATTTTCTACTGTCACAAAGAAAATTATAAATATGGCGATTCCAGTAAGAAAAAAGCTTTGGGTCAGCTCTATTTTAGTATATATAGTTTCATTTTACTCTTCTTATGTGTAGCATATATATTACCTCTGCTAGTCTATGTCTGTCTGTTCTATAACCCAGGGGTTCTCACTCTTTGAGACTCGCGGGCCATTTTTAAATGTTATCTCTCGACCGCCGAACATTGGCACACAAAATATAAATATTTTATTTCAGAAAATTCAGTAAATTTACGAATAAAGCCTAATATAAATCAATTCAGTTTTTATATAACTATGACTCATATATAACTACTTGCTATACTTTTCTGTAACAAGGTTTGAAAAGCCAATAACATTATAATATTTTCTTTCTTTTATTCTTTTATCACTATGCAAATTTACTAACGCTTGAAACAAACAAAATAGAAATAGAAATACATTGTCAAGTAACAGCATTTATCTTAAATTGTTTAATTTAAGAAACTCTTAATATTAGGTTTGGCTCTCGTGAGCCACTCTGCAGATCGACCACCAGTGTTGTGCGGATCACAGGTTGAGTACCACTGCTATAACCCATTAACCAGTGTAAACAGTTACTAGTCGTTTACATGGTCGCTGTTTCTACTATTGCTGCTTAGATACTGTTTCATATAACGTGCTTTATTAAATTGTTATATCTTGTCAGTATAGTATAATATACTTTCTATACATTATGGTGGATTGCATATGATGTGTTTAAATTAAATACCGTATGGTTTATGTGAGTCAAAGAGTGCGTAGAGTAAAATCTGTTATTGATTGATTGATGGATGGACTGATTAAAAGGCGAAACCCTAATGTAACGTCAGTTTGGCGGCCTAACGTCTACATCAGTGACAGGCGAGCCTGGAATTCGAGCCGTGAATCTATGGAACCCGAGTCGAACTCTAAACCGATGTGCTAATTGGTTCATAGCAAGCTTTCTTGATTGATAGATTGATTGATACTATATGTGGTTATTATGGTACAGCTGTCGCCCAACACGTCAACATTAGTCCTTATTGTTGGCCTCTATATTTATTGCTGTGTATGTATACATATTATGCCTACATGTATAGCGACAGTTTGTTTACTCATCTGATTATGATGTCACTGACGTATTCAGCTGGGGATCGAACCCGCGGTCTCCTTGTATTTAAAATGTACTAATTGCTGATCTATACAGTATATATAGTACACGTTATGTTAATTAATCAATGAGGATTTAACGTCCGGTTCCTCATGCGAAGGTAATGTCGGTGGCGTCGAGCATTTCATCCCTAGAATGTTCTAAGCAGTATCGAACAGCTTTACTTGATGTTAACTCGTTATTCTGGCTCCATATAATTACTTATGGTTCCATAATCAATCACTCAACGAGGATTTTACGTCTGTTTCCTCACCCGAAAGTTATAATGCATTCTCAGTATATGCATTAGACGCCACTTACGATCACGTGCAGTTTTAAAATGATCTATTCTCAAACTTTCCCTTCCCGAGCCAACACATTATAGAAGATATTTATTAGTTTAACTTTATTTTCTCGTCCAATGCTGATGTCAGGGACGTCTTGGTAGAAAGGTTTAAGACTTTGGTATTGTGTGTGTGTAGCATTTACTTGATTCAATTTCACCCGTTCGTTGTTCGACTGTATAACCGTGTGTTGAGCTGTGTAGCTATTGGCCGAGAGATTTTAGTGCCATCAATATTATAATTATTTATTCTCTGAAATACTGGTGTTTTTTTTATTCTTTAAAAATAATTAATTATAATATTTTTTCAATCAATCATGCATTCATAACCTTTTATTCCTTTTTCAAAGTCATTCATTATGAATTTGGCACTTGTTTGTTATCTCACCCCAACAAATTAAAAATGAATTAAATTTAAGATTGGGGTGGGGTAGAGTTAAGCCTAACCAAACCCTAAGCTAGATCCTAACCCTATTCTATGCATTTATATGTAAAAATGCATGTTATATTTATTGGGGGTGAGATAACAAACAAGTATCATGAATTTTGTACGTCATTAATTTATGAGATCATTATTTACAGTTATTTTTAAAATTTCTTATATTTTTCACACTCCATGATTCACCGTATATTTTGGGTGCGGTAGCCTAGCCTGCTTATACGATTAGTCTTTTAATAATTTTTACTTTTCTCTTGAAACTTGCGCGTAAACATATATTTCATATATTATTTATTTAGTGATCTGCAGATGTCACAAAATTGAAAATTAAGTCACAAATTCAAACGTAGGCCTACTGATTCTTATACTGTTGTACTCAAATTATTACGATAATGTTTTCTCGTAAACCATGCTTATTTAATTTCACAAAGTCTACTATGTCGCTAAACAATGAGCACACCATTGATCAATCTGATAAGTTGTTTATATATTAAAATAAATATCAAAATTATATACGATAGTATCCATAACCCCTACATAGTCGAGAAAAATGAAGATTACTTGTAATGGAAAACAGTAGGCTGCGCCATTTTTATTATTAACAGGTATTAACCATTAACTATATTATTAATTCTAATTAATATTATAAGTAAAAGCCCATCATAAACAAAAATACTTCACCACTTGTACAGTACACTATCCATTAAAAGTAACGTTTTTGTCAAACTCCGAATGAAGCTTATTTATACGGGAGCTGTTCCCAAACTAAACGATATAACACACAGGCACCAATTGTCATTAACCTATAACGACGACTCGATAAGATCGCCGCTCTTCACAGATACGATAGAATCTTAGGTCCTGTGTTGAGTATACATTTAGCTGAATAAACAGTATGGTTATTTAGCTGAAAGTTAAGTCAAACATTTAGCCGGCTCTCTACTCATTCTTCTCCATCCCTGATGTCATCGTCGGATGATGACATGGAGGTTAGACTTGAGACGAACTGCTGCAGCAGCAGTTCCTGAAGCAGAGGAATATGGCAGCTATGACGGCACAGACTGCAGCTGTTAGGTAGGTTGTGTAGCTATTGGAGAGAGCTCCTCCTAAACGAGCGAAACTGTTGAAATACTCCACACAAATAGCTCCTCCGATCACGGTAAATACAGCTGTGGAATAAACAATACAATAACAATAATACAAGGTTGAGCAGGTAGCACATCGGTTGAGTGTCTGATTCAGGTTCACGGTTTGAATCCCATGGCTCACCCGTTACTCATGTGGTCGTTTTTTGGGCCGATAAACTGACGCTTACTTCAGATTTAGAGATTGAGATAGATAAAGGAGAGAGAGACACAAGAAATAGGCAGTGAGTACAGAGCGAGGCAATAAAAAATATATATGTGAAATAAGCCAGCTTTTCTAATTGATTTATTAATACATAGTTTATTATTCACCAACACGGTAGCAGTAAGCTACAACAGTGCAAATTCGATTGAAAAAAGTCATTGAATGAAAGAAAGAAGAAGAAAAAATAACTAATTATATCAAGGAAAATTAATATCGAATGTCGATCACAGTGACAGTGTTCAACAATGTTAAAGTCAACATTCTAACTAATTACAAATCTGCAATAAGTGTACAAAATTATTAAATAATAATCCTTTCAAAATAATATTATGAAATCTCTCAATTGACTCGATTGTCCTATTGAGCTCATCTAGAATACTACAACAATAAATATGTAGGCCTACTGACCAAAGTAAGAATTTCATCGTTTTTAACAGCAAAAAAAATATTAAATTTTACTGTATAATTATGTTACCAATAAAATGTATTCTTTTCAAGAAATTGTACCTTCTACTGACTAATTTTAATTCTACTGACAATTATTATTGTCCTTATTATACTGGCACGGCCGTGCAAACGCTAAAAAATTGTTTTCGATTTCGCTAATTTGTTAAAAAAATTTGCTGACGCAATTATTAACCCCAAGTCACTAGATCATTAGCATAATCTAATTGCTTTGGATTAATACTTTGGGATTTCACATCATGTCAAGGACCGAGATTTTATACTCTGCTTGACTCGACCGGGAGTCGAAACTCGGTCCTTAGGCGCAAAATTCTATACAAATTAACCGACGCGTTAACCATTGAGTCACGGAGACGTACAATGTGGTCATCAGTTGCATTCCGCTGCATTCTCATTGTGGTTCCAGTTTAAATTAAATCCAATTGAATTCAGTTGTTTATAAAAATCTAAGTATCGTTTTCAGTTGTAAAAATAGAAAACCTTAAAGCCTAACTATTTCTATAAAAACATGTTTCTTAACTTTAAAAAGACTAAAGAAGTGGCTGAACACAAGGCCCTGAGAGTAGTCCTTATGGTGCCAGTCCGCACCCCACTCACCACCATCTATGAAATGGCCAACAT
>JAQFZF010000088.1:0-23837 GCA_034695365.1 Enchytraeus norvegicus
TTAAGCAACAGGTGGAATGTTTTAAGTTCTTTGATCGCTGCATGTATTGGTGGACACTGGATATTTCTAATTTCTTTCTAATTTGTATAAGTTCGTAAAGTTACTGTATGATGAAAACAATTATGATTATTTTCAGTATGATGCCATATGGAATTATTTTCTCTTTTGAACATGACATATGTATTGCACTTGTTTACAAAAACTAAATTATACTGATAAATTTTAACTCTACAATACGGCGCTCCATCTATGTAGCTGCAAAATTTGGTTGCATGTATTATATATGATCACTATGACATCTGATCATAGTTTTTTCGCTAAATTTTGTGTCTGAGGTTTTTACGACATAACTTAAAATGTTATTTAATTGAACAGAAAATTAGTACTTAAATTAGATTAATTAATTAGTAAATCAGTAGCATGTTTTGTTAACTGTGTTACACATGCATAATAATAATTTAGTTTTTTGATCTCTGTTTTGTTTATCTTAGATGCTTTACTAAATTATGTAAGCCATTATCATGCCATTGTAATCCAATGGCATGATAATTCAAACTGTACTGTGACGTCCCTGACATCGCCTTTGGGTTAGGAAATGGACTTTAAATCCTTATTGTATGATTTCTCCATTCAGTTTAGTTATCCTAATTAATTAAAATAGTAAATTGTAGTATATATAAGTATTTGTAACATATTTGTAATGCACATGTATGTACCATTTGGAAAATATGATGCGACTAAATCTATGGATGATTGGAGTGACTTATGATTTAGTATAACTATTTAGACAAAATGATTTAGCTCAATGATTGGATTTACTGATAGTGGAGTATTATCGATTGATTTATTAGTTGTGTAATTGGTATGATTTTAATAATTATATAATTATGTTCCCGAGTGAGATAAATTATATCATCATTATGTCCTATTTAGTAGCTGTATGGCTATTCCTGTGCTGGGTCCCGAAGAATTTGAGAATAGCCCAACCGAAAACTGGACGTGTTTCGTAAGAGTCGACTAATGTGGATACTGAGGAAGGCAATGGAAAACCACATCAGAATCCCTAATTATCCTTGAATACAGGCATCATTTTAGGTGTGGTAATGGCTTTTGATGGGACCAACATGTTTGTTGATGGTGTGCTTATATGAGCCAGATAGTAGACTTTAAAGAGGAATGTGTGCCTTGGACCTACCTTTTGGCAGTGCACAAGAGAGATAGAAATAGTAAGTTTAAAGATGTCACACATTATTTTTAAAGAGTTGTTTATTAGTGGATTTTCAAATTTTGTTTATGCTAGGTGTACACATGTATTGTGTACACCTATGTCTCAATATTCGGTTCTGAGCTTTGCCAGTGCGTATGTTTTGTGTACAGTACACAATAGTAATACACAAGGAATATAGTACGCATAGTTGTGTAATTTGTATGATTGTATGTATGTTTGTTAGTGTGTGTATGTAAGTTTGCTCTGGTGTGTGTGCTCGAGTCTCATTCAGTCCACACAACTTTCTGCCTATTTGTCTGCTGGTGTGACTAAGTGTTCCTGATTTTTTCTTCTCTCTCTCTCCTTATGTTTCACTTCATATCTTTCTTTCTCTCTTCGTGCTGTCTCTCTTTATCTCTGTCGATCTCGCTCTCTTTTTCGTTTTCCCAGTTAGCTGTGTAGCTTAATTTTTCTCTCGTTTTGCTCACTCACTCTCTTCTCTACCTCCCTTCCATCCTCTCTCTTGATCTGTCTTTGTCTGTCTGTCTGTCTCTCTCTCTCTCTCTTTCTCTATATCTCTTATTCTATAATTGTACAATTGTCTGTGTCTCATTTATACTATCTTATCTTATATTGTTACTTCTATTTCATATTCTTGTAATTATCATGATTATATTATTCGTTCTTGTATAACTAAATTGGGTTAAGATAACTAAAGATAACTCTTAGCTAAATGTGCACATGCATGTGCAATGTACAATGCATGTATTGGAAATTTAACTTATAACTAGAGTGATATGAGAGTTTCGCGAGTTCCTTATAATCATTTAATCATTTCGTCCCTGATGTCGCCTTCGGGTGAAGAACCGGACGCTAAATCCTCATTGTATTGTATTTAACCACATTTATTGATTCGGTCGGTCCCTGACGGTGCCTTCTGATACGAAACTTTAATTTTTCAAACCTTTTATTCAGCTATCTAATATTAATAAAAGCAATGAAACTGTATATACTTGAATCGTGTTACACTGCTCTAACTCAGCGGTCTGTAATGAACTGCAGATCGCTTTGTGGAGTGCAGCTGTAATGAGCTTTAACAAGTCTTTGTGAGGGTAGTGCTCGATTGTGTTGAGCCGTCTTGAAGAGAAGCCCTGTGCTTCTGAACCTTGACGTTAAACACACTCAAACCTACCTATACTTGAATGTGTCACACTTCTAATTCTCACCATATCTACAATAATTATAATTATTATCATTCTACGTTGCAAGTTTCTCTTGCTAAAATTTAGTAAGCTCAACGCACAAGCAATGGGAGGAGTTTAATCTTACCAATATTGTGTAAGACTTTTGGCGGTGAAGCGAACGTAAAATTTATGCTTTTTTAAATGATTAGCATTCTTGGCGATGGAACCTAGTGGGGGGTATACGGACACAGGGCCTCTTGGTTTAGATGGCCAGTGTGCTATTGACTTGGCCATCATGCCAACTTTCAATCAATCAATCAATCAATCAATGAGGATTTAACGTCCGGTTCCTCACCCGAGGTGATGTCAGGGACGCTTTCATCATTGTTTACTATCTATAGTAAACTGTATACTATCTTAGTATGGATACTGATGGTATAATTTCTATGTATAACTTTTGTCTTTTCTGTTTATATAATACTTTTGTTTAAGGTTATCCTCTCAACTTTTTGTGATTGGATAACTGTGTTGGAGTGAACTGGATAGTATATAATAATACTGTCTGATGTATCCTTGATATCGTCATCAGATGATGAAACGGATGTTCAATTCGTATTAATAGTGTGGACTAGAATGACTGTGACGTCCCTGATATCATCATCAACTGATGAAATAAACTTGTAACTTTTATTGTATCACATTACATGGTATTTCATTGCTATTTTGACTTTAATTTCTAATGTGTATTTTGTCAAATGTATCTAACACGTATGTCATGTGCTTTTATCAAATTGTGTACTTTTTAATATCAATTTATTAATGCTATTCGGCATGTATGAAACCTCTGAATATGAACTAGGTATGAGTGTGTTTAACGTCAAGGTTCAGAAGTCCGAAGGCCATCTCTTCAAGATGGCTCAACACAGTCGAGCACTACCGTAACATAAGATTGGGGTTAAGCCTATTAGGGTACAGCTTTACTGCACACAAAGTCCCCTGCAGTCTATTACAGACCACAGAATCGGAGATTAACTGTGGACTATGGAATATTGACTAGGAATTTTCTTCCCCTTTTATAATTGTACAAATAATGCAGGCTTACTATGTCCCCAAACAGAGGGAGAGGAACCGGACGTTAAATCCTCATTGTATAGGATTGTATTGTATGAATTCAAGTTGTGGAGAACTCATTTTACCGATCGAAAACTACTTTCCTCGAATGTAAGGATTTCTACTTGTCCTTTCTGTATAGAAGAATGTAATAGACCATAAAAGGGCGCCAAAATTTGATAGTATAGCATTCTAGATGTTAACAGTAATTTTTGCTAATTTTCGTATTGTGAATTTGATAGGATTCGGCGATTTTCAACAATTTTCTCCTAACATGGAGATCTAGCAAATCGTTCTATATCGTCCGATTAGTGCTATAGAAGCGGGGTTAACATTGAACTTTCTTGTCTATTATATAAATGTTGTCCCTGATGTCGTCGTCAGATGATGATATAAAAATGAAATCATATAATTATTCAGTAGCCTATAGTTTGTCTATTTACTTATATTTGTTATTGTTACAACTCTGCGTATTCGTATATATTGCTTATCGTGTATGGAAGATTTTTGGATTAAAGACAATATAATGTGTACATTTAAATATATGTGTCCTAAAGTTGACTTCAGTAATTTAATAGATTACCTTTGCAGTCTTCTGCAGCAGTCACCACTATGTACTATTCATTGCTATCTATTAAAGTGAGCTTGGGGAACCACTCGGACACATAACCGATTGAACATCGGTTATGTGTCCGACTCGGTCTAATAATTCAAGGTTCACCCGTCACTGATGCAGCCATTAGGCCTCGAAACTGACATTAACGTCGGCTTTTGCTTTATTTGCGTTTAATCTACTTGCATAGTGCTTGAATAAGTTTTTAAGTCAAAGTTTTAATACACAGAGCAACTATTTATAATTTAAAAATAATAATAATAAGGAAGGTTTAACGTCCGTTTCCTCTTCCAGGGATGATGTCAGTGACGTCAAAACATTTATAAAGCTAAACATAACTATGTGCTATTATAATTAACATACAAAATTGTACTCTTCGTGGGGCCATATAGGCCAGAGTTAAATAAATATTAATATCTGTTTTATTTAACACACTGCAATTGAAAAAAACTTTTACAGAGTACTAAAATGTCCTAATATGAAATTATTATTACTATTATATACTGCATAAAGCAAGCATGCCGTATACAGTATCTACATATGTGTAGATACTGTAGTATCTACACATAAAACATCACAAATGACACCTTTTGTTACAAGAGGGACATTAATACATCATTACAATGATTTAATACTTTAGTTCAGATCTGCTGACGCATTTATATTGGTTTGCAATGATATTTCTCAATAAAATACAGAAAAGATCTTTTTATCCATCAGTAATAAAAAAGAGTAATATAAAATCAGATATTCGGACAAACTTTAAAATACTAAATCAGATCAAAAGTTATACATTTCTTTCTCTCTCCTATCTCGCCTCATTATAAGTTAAAATTTAAAATGTGTGTTGTCCATAGAGTTTACAAAATCTGTTCAGTCAATATTCAGTCCTCGAATTATGAGGGGCCACCCCGCCACGTTCCCCTACATATCTCATTCATCGATCCAAGAGAATTGAAGTTAAAAAAATAAGATGTATTGAAAGTATTCATATTCTAGGAAGTACAATTGTTATTTAACGCTTGTTTCATCATCAGATATCGTCATCAGATGTTGAAACAGTCGATAACCAAGTTTGTATCTTGTATACTCCACACACTCTATTAGCTGTTCCACCCCCCTCGTTAACTGTTTTATTCTAGCATCGTGTCAAAGAAGTCTCGTGCTTATGACATGCCGTAAGGACTGCCGTAGCCCTGCATCTCTTTCTCATATTTCGTCCCAGCGTGTACAAACAGAATCCCAGCGGCTAGGTCCACGAACAGGGCCGCTATACCGACGTAAAAACCCCACTCAAAGCGCCCGATCCAGCTGTTGAGGCTCACCTCGTACGTTCTGTAGGCTCCAATACCAAACACTGTGATGGAGAGCAGCTCAAATATCGCTGAAACAACAAAAAAACAGCAATTAGAGTGCTTCCATCATCCATGATAACATCAACCAGTACTATGTAGCATTATATGATATGTATATCCAGGGTGGTATTTGTAGGGGGGATGCCGGGGATTGTCCCCGTCACTGGATTCAGTCATCTCCCCTCTGGTTTGAGATTTAGCATCCCTGGCAGGGATGCATTCCATCCCCAACACTGGTCAATGAGTGACCATTTACAATACAATACAATATCACCAATTTGCACCAATACGCTGCAATTTGAACTTTTTCTTTTACATTTGCACCAATTTGTAAAAAAAATGGTGTATTAACGCCTATTTCAATCTATTTGTACCTGTTTGCATCTTTGCACATATTTTCTTCAATTCGCACCATTTGCACAAATTTTGCACAATACAATGAGGATTTAACGTCCGGTTCCTCACCCAAAGGTGATGTCAGGGACGTCTCAAACAGCCTATGCAGCTACAAGCAGTTCTATACCACCAGAAATATACTTACCAATGCATAGACCAAAGACAAAGGGAGATCCGAGACAGTGCAAGTCCATTAGCCAGGGCAAGGGAATCTGATTAAACAGATCTAAGGAAGAAATAACTGGGTTTTCAGCTTACCCTGGAAAGTTGTAATACATGTGCATGATCGAAGAGCAAGTGGCAATGAATTCCGTTTAAAAATTAAACATAGGCTTTCAGATGTAGGTCCCAGTTATCTTAAAATATCTTAGGCATTAAAGTGCCATTTAAATCTCTCTCTCTCAGTGTACTGCCTAATAGCAGGTCCATGGCATATAACATTTCCATGCCTCTCTGTCCTCTGTTTTTCTTTTCATATCCACATATGATCCGTCCATTTAAATCTATATACCTTTAAATTTAAACCCTTGCTAAGTCTTATTCATATTGTGTCTTACTAGCAACTTTATATGTTGGGTCTTACTAGAGACTTTACATGTTGGGCCAAATTGGTTCATATTTATGCAAATTGCCTATATCTGTTCTGATAGGTGAAAATAGGTGTAAATAGGTGCAAATAGGTAAGAATTTGTGACAATTTGTGCAAATAGCACCAAATTGTTACAAATAGGGGCAATTTTGTGCAAAGTTGCACTTGCACCAAGTAGCACCAATTTGCACCTAGTACGCTGCAATTTGAACCATTTTTGCTGACATTTGCACCAATTTGTAAAAATTTGGTGTATTAACACCTATTTCAATCTATTTGTACCTGTTTGCATCTTTGCACATATTTGCTTCAATTTGCACAAATTTTGCACAATTTGAACCAATTCCATTGATTTTGAGAAACTTGCACCAATTTGAACCAATCTCGAACAATTTGCACAAATTTGGCGAAATTTGCATCAGCTTGCACCAATTTCCTATGCCTACGGGTGAGAAACGGGATGGTTAAATCCTCATTGATTGATTGATTGATAAACTTACTTGCTATGCAGATTATTATCCCGAGTATTCTTGGCAGCTTAAACACCGTTTTAAAACATCTGAAGATGAGCTGAACCACGGCGGCCATGATGCACAGGAACAAGAGCCCGATACCAACGGCAAACAGGATCTGGGCGGCAACCTGCCAACCTACAACACATGCATTATCATTGTGTAATATATCTTTATTCATGGTTGGCCGATGATGACATAGTCTTCGCGTGAGGAACCGGATGTTAAATCATCTGTAATTGAGTGACTGATTGAATAAACTTTTTCCAATTGTTGAACATAGTTACTTTGGACAAAATGGCATGTAAAATATTGCAAATTATTAAAGTACCTAGAGACAAAATAAGATATATCTTGAACCATTATTGTTAAGCAGTTAATCAAGCAATCAAAGAGTTGTTCAACTAAGTTTATATCTGTTACTTCTTCGAATGATATTGTCAGAGATAGACCTGACTGGGATTGAAACACGTAACATCCTGCTTCTCGTGCATGTTGTTGACTATGTTATCCAACCGGGACAAATTAACCCAAATCGTTCATGCTATCTATACATGTATTCTAAAGAAAATACTCGCATCTAATTTTTCTGTAGCAAAACTTATTTATTGGTTATAAACGATTAAACTGATTAGCAGATCTCCTAGAATCCCTACCTGGAATGCTATGCTCCCAAGCATAGTTCCTCTCCATGAACCAGATGCAGACAAGATCTGGATAATTGCAGCGACCCCACAGTCCAACCCGATACTGACTATTCAGGTCCTCATACCAGAATGGTGCGAAGAAAGCGATTCCCGAAAGAAGGAAAGCGAGAAATAGGACGATGAATGCAATTTTGAGCAGCGCCCAGGCCATGGATTGAACCTTTTCATCTGCCTTGGACCCCTTGGACATGTTCATCGTAGACCTGGTTGTGTTAACCATGTTTGGTTGATCTACGGGTGCTCACACACACACTGAACCTTTATATTTATGACTTAGCGATTAAGTCAATTTGGAGATCATAAGAAGTAACCATTAGTGTCAGATTAAGTAGCTCATGCTGTTTAATATTATCTGCAAAAGTAATAACAATATCTCATTCATGATTAGATTGAATTGATTTTTAATTTTATGCAAGTTTGACAAAATTAAAACATTACCCAACGTTAAAAATTATCTAGAGCCACCACTGTTCTTCATGATCTTACCGGTATTTCAAATACTAATTAACATGTTTAAAAAATTGGCCAGGATATTGTTACGTACGTCGTACGACGTACGTAACAATATCCTGGCCAATTCGATTAAATTATAATTTGGTAAAATTTGAAAAAAGTGACCAGTGAGAGTCGAACCTGGAACCATTGGTTCAGCGCTCTACGCTCTATCCACTACACCACTAGTGCCTCGACGTTCAGCTAGGTTATCTAGCGTTTGTGAACAAAGCGCTTGTATAGTAATCAGTACGCATGCGCATTGATAGTACATAACAATATCCGTTCCGGGACAGTCCGGCTATTGTTACGGAACGTACGTAACAAATATCCACTTCGTAAAAAATTATCAAAAAGTTGAGGGGGGGGGGCCGCGTACCCCAATGGTAGCGACGCTACTGGATGATGTTGTAAATGCAGTGTCAATAAATAGTTTAAATAATAAGATAGATCATGATTAGTACTTAAGTACGGTTCGGGATTAAAATAAGCTTTTAGCTTTGTTCTCTATTTCTGCTACCTCTATGTTTGGCTATGTTGGAGCTGGAGTGAATGCTAGTAGCAGTTCTGGTAAATTCTGGTAAGAAATAAACGGAATTGAAAATAAAATAAAAGCTACTTGATTAGCTCACCTGCATTGTTTACAATTTCTCACACAGGTGTGCTGCATAGATATGCGATATTATATACACCGCTCTGTTACTGTTTTATTTTACAAGCACTGATCCCGCTAACTAACAACAAATTTTGGCCTGAGACCTCTACGCTTACCATTGTGTTAAGCTGCATTATAGAAAGACTCAAACTCTATCTGCTTCTAATTTAGGATTTATTATTGTTGTATTGTACATTATGTGTATTTCTAGCTTGTAACATTGTGCGTATGTCACAAGGAAGTTGATAATAAAATACTGCTGCTACTACTTCTCATGTCTTGCTTCAAAGTGCTGGAAAGAGTTTTCTATATAATGTATGCTATTCACTGGTTGATAGTTCATTAAAACATTATCTCTACCATGCTTAAATATATTATGCTCAATATATAATGAATAGGATCCTAGCAGCTACTTGTTATGTACGTGTTATATACTGTGTGTGTATGTAATTCTATGTATGTGTGTGTATGTATGTGTATGTGTGTGTATGTAATGTGTATGTATTTGTACTGTTGTGTAGGATCCTATCAGGGTACTACTGTGCACAGAGACAAGGCTCTACGTTGAATGCTGGTCGTACCACTATGCGTCTGCTTGAGAGTACTGTGCGTCTCTCTCAGGGTATGTGTGTGTACCTCTCTTTGTTACCGTTGTACAGCCTAGTCTGTAACAGACCTGTCTGTCAAGTAAGTAGGGTGCCCCTGTGTAGTTCCAGTGAATACAGCTCTGACCAATATTCTTTGGCGTTAGACCCGCATACACTCATTCTTTAATGAAATGATTGTTGTATCCATTCTTGCTCCGATATTGTGTTCTGGCGATTATTTGTACTTTAAACTTTTCCGTTTATTGCTTATTCCCTTTCTCTACTTGACATATCTTTGTTTTGGAATTTATTTTATGATTGATTAATATTGAATCAAAGATAAACACTAACATAGCTAATTTACTGAATGCATGTACATGTTTTTTTAGCTCATTCTTTTTTTTATTTCACCAGACAATACATTTAACAAAATATAGCAGTTCGACACAAGAATAATAGTGTCATGAAATATTTTGTTTCACACATACACGCAGCGCACGCTAAGCTGATGTTCAGACACACAGTCACTATACAGGACGCTTGTGTAGCTGTGTCTCTTATAGAATCATCTATGATGGTTAGTACACACACACACAGACACACACACAAACAAACACACAAACAAACACACATACAGAAAGACACACACACTCATGCTCGTCTATAGCTTTATAATAATGCTGCTTTTATTTAACTTAAAGTTCTTGAACAACTATCCTTTTTGCTTCTCACAACTAAATCAAAGTGAGTTGTTAAAGTTTTAGTGAGTTGTCAAATTATTTTCTTAACATCGTATCCAATATTCAGTCTCACAAAATATTGCATATTGGATCTCACATCCCGAATTATTCATTGTAAAATTATTAATTATTTTATTTTATTTTTCACGTGTTTATTATAATGTGTAGGGTTCAGCACTGTTGGGTAGTGTTGACACCCTTCACATGTCGTTCCCAGCTGAACCTGAACAAGAATACAAGCTACAAGGTATGTAGCACTGTTTACAGGTTAATAGTCAATACATGTCTATAGATATATCTTACTCAGGACAGAGTGCTTTGCTACCAGAGCTGAAAACCAATTATGCATCACAGCGCACTAGTCATAAATCATTAGTACAGTTACAAGTGTCATACAGCTGACCGGAAAGCCACTAGCACACAAAGCAGAAGGATCATACGCAACCCCTGTAGTTAACTTCTCCATCTTCTATTTCAGTCACCCACTATGTACTAATTTCTTTACTCCAGCCATGAAGAAGGCTTTATTGCTTCGTTACAAATCAAAAATATTAATGTTAGCAATTATAAGATATTGACAACTGTTTAAAGAGCTATCAGTATGCTTGATCACTGCTCTATAGGACCTCTATCATACCAATGAAACCAACGTTACATTGGGCTTTATCTTTTTCCTGTCAGTACTTGAGATTACAGGACCCAGCACAGGGTGATTGTACTTTAGTTATTGATCATATGCCATTAGTGCTGGGACAATTCTAGCAAATTCTGGACGTCCCCAACATCACCTCGGGTGAGAAAATGGATGTTAAATCCACTTGATTGATTGATTGATTGATTGATTGATTGATTGTAGCTGAGATGATTCTAACAAAGCTTGGATTGACAGATCTGTTAGAGGAGGAAGTAAAGAGATGGGATGAGTCATCCAGAACAAGTCAGGTGACTGAATCAACCAATCAGGAGACAGTTAACATCAACTCAACCAATCACAACTCCTCTAACTTAGCCTCCATCAATCAGGGCTCAGTTCTCTCCCATGGCTCATCCTTGAATCTTGGTGACTCATCAGTGACTCAAAGTGAATTAGGTCATGAACTGACCTATCAGAACAGTTCTGCTATAGATGTTATAAGTTATGTGATTGATCTAAGTAGAGACAGTGAGGTCATAGCTAGTGAAATCAGTCAAGTTGATAAAGAATCTGCAACAAAATCAGCAGAAACTTTAACACCTTTATCTGTTGCCAGCACATCATTGAAATCAGTAGCGACAAGTTGTTCAACAGTGCAGTCATGCTCCACATTCACTCAGCTGAAAGAGAACAGAAAACCTTTTTCTCTGTCACAGTTCAAGTCTGTCAAGAGGTGTGTGACTGAGAAACATTACGAGTCTAACAACAACATTGAGTCAAACGCAGGCAATGGTTGTGAGAGTAGAAACAATGGCAGTGGTGATGGTAACTACATTGTAACAGTGGAAGAAAATAAGAGGTCAGTAAACTCTTCAGATACTCAAGACAATTTTACTTCTGCACATAGAGTTTCTAATGGAGCCAGTAATAGCTCTGTATTATCCCAGACTCCTCCCCCTACATCTAATTTATCCCAGACTCCGCCCACAGTGATGAGGTTCAAAGCATTGAAGGCCAGCATTGATTCTGCTCTCTCCTCATCAGCCGCTGCTATAAATAGCTCAGTGGGAAATGTTAACAATGCTATTATTAGCTCTGATGCTCCAGCATCAAGCAATGATTCTCTGACACATCATGACAGCTCCAGACTCACTCATTGTTCTGTCACTGATGGTTCCACCGGCTCTTCATCCTCTAATGTCTCTGCTTCAAGACACAAGAACAAGAGCACGCCATTGATCAGTGATAACACGGCCAATAAGAGCCATGGGTTTCACAGCCTATCTGACTTCTACAGCTGCGCTGATGATGAACTAGAAGAACATGTTGATGTTGTGTGGACGTCATTAACTGTGAGAGAGAAAGGAACTGATAAGAGTGGTTCTCTGCCCAATGATAATGATAGTGGGCTGGCTGACACATCAGCTTCTACATCATGTACTAGCGTACGATGTTCTACAACTGATACCACTGTGCATTCCAATACTGCATTATCAGAATCAAAGGAGTCTTCCAGCAAGACTTCTGCTACCCTACACACCTCAGCTACATCTGTAGAGCGCAGTGTATGTAAGTCAACTCTCTCCAAACTAAAGAGGTTTGAGTTCAAGTCATCATCAGATCCCAACAGTGACAGTAAACTCAGTGTCGATGACTTGATCACACCAACATTACATGTAACAAATGTAAGCAGACTTCCTCAAACATCTCAGCTACAAGCATCTACAGCAGGAGCTGAAAAAGGAACAACGTTGGAAGTGGCAGTAGGGTTAGAGTCAGGGCCTGCAGTCACAGGTCTGGTGGAGACTGGTGATAGGAAGAGAGTTGTGGGTGGAAAGAGATCACACTGTGATGGTACAAAGATAAAGAACATGTTCAGTAGTGTAGGTGAGAGCCTGACTGATGCTGATCTAGAGCTAGACATGGCTGAGTGGGGGCAGGCTGAGACTGTACTCAAGAGACATAAGTTCTAATCTAGAGCTAGATATGGCTGAGTGGCGGCAGAGTGGGACTGTACTCAAGAGACATAAGTTCTAATCTAGAGCTAGGCATGGCTGAGTGGGGGCAGGCTGAGACTGTTCTCAGAGATATAAGTTCTGATGTAGAGCTAGACATGGCTGAGTGGGGGCAGGCTGAGACTGCACTCAGAGATATAAGTTCTAATCTCAGTCTATACGTTTGGACGTGAAAATGACGTTATATTTGGCTTTAGCCTTTCTTTCTTTGCAGCACAGAAATCAAGATTAATTTATTAAAGAGTAGTGATGTTAGGCAGAAAAATTGTCCAGAAAATTGTGGAGAATATCCTATGAATTTTTCCGGAAAATTTCCGATATTTTTCCACGACTCACTAAATTGCAATTTACTTGCAGGCTTATCACAATATTTTAACACAATGCTATAACTATCTTATTATTAGTTACAAATAATCATTAGATATATTGGTTTAGTGTTTATCAAACTTTTCCGGAAAATTTCCGATGAAATTTCCGGAAAATTTCTGATATTTTACCATGAACTACAAAATAAAAATTACATATATATTTAACAATATTTCAACATCAAACTAAGGTATATAAGATGAGTTTTAAAGTTTTCTTGAGAATGACATTATGAGCCAATATATTTTTCCGGTCCACTGGAAATTTTCCCCAAAATTTTCCCCAAAATATTTTTCCGGAAAACTCCCATCACTATTAAAGAGTTAATTTTACTATCTATCTATCCTGTGCTCTGCCGCGTGGCAATCCAAGGCTAAAATTCATGCACACGATCAACTATCTCGCTCTTTAATGAGCAAACCATCGACCAACCCAAGAAGTTCGTCTCATCACAGAGGCCCTGACTTTTCCACACTTAAAATTAATTAATGCCTTTGTTCAAGGAAAATATAGTTTCCTAGGTGGTTTTCCATTAGCTTCTCAGTATCTGCGTTAGTCGGCTCATACGAAACATGTGCAGTTATCGGTTGGACTATTCTCAAATATTCCGGATCCAACACGGGAAAATTTTTACTTTAAGGATTGAGATAGGATAAAGTATGTTTGACGGCAATGTCAGAAGCAAAAAGGTTATCCTTAGGGTGTCACATTTAATAATGAAAGTGTTTATTATGAAAAGGTAATACGTGATTCAGGCATGCCGTCTCCAGAAAAAGGTTAAAAACTTAAGATCAATTAAAAGTTGCACGTGTTTAGCAGAAACTGTCCGACTGATTAACGCAGTCATTGAGGAAGGATAGAGTGCCCCACTTCAGAATACAAACTTACCGACAGAAAAATATAGGATACAAACTATACAATTATATGCCATGGACTTGCGGTTAAGCAGTTGATTGAGAGAGAATAAAGGTGATAAAATATTTTGTCTTTTTCCTTTAATTTCAAAACGTTAAAAACTCATGTGATTTGACATTTTGTTAACTGTACATTGTACAAGTGTATGGCTCGATTCGTTCTACTGCAAGAATCTGTTATTACAGATTACAGTTATTGATTGATTGATTGATATTTCAGTTGGGTAGTTTACATTAATTAATCAAACATCAAATCGTAAAGTTACATGTATGCACAGTGCTATCGTTCTACATTTTGACATCAACTAGTTAAGCGTTTTTTAGTTTAGATGGTTTTCCATTGCTTTCTTCTGTATCAGCTGTAGTTGCTGTTGTCTATTCTCAGTTATTTATGACCAGTTGACCCTGGTAACTCTGTGCTTTCAAAATGTACGGTACAATATAATTCTTGGTTTTGTTGAAAAAAGTATACAATTGAAATTCTGCTCAACATATAGACTGTTAAAGCTAAAGCTGTACAGCTAAGTTTACCGTCTGTCTCCGTATCCAAGGATACTACCAGAGACGGACCCGGCTGGAATCGAACCCATCCCATGACCTGCTTATCTGGCAAGCTTGCCATTCGGCCATCCAACCGGTTCTATTCGGTAGGTACAATAGTATTTAATATATTGTACAGTACACAGTAGTGTAGGCCTGTTGATTTCTATGATATTTAATAGTGAATTTTTTTTTTTTTTTTGCCAAATTGGAGTTTCTTTTTCAGCTTGTTTCTTATTCATGTCCATATTACTGGTATTATATTGGTCAATCAATCAATCAGAAGCTTTTTTAGGGCACTCTAAGCTAAGTCTCAGAAGCGCTTTTGAACAGTGAAGGGTAGAGTAGCCTAATCGACCATATACCACAACCGAAGTGGCAGGATCTCTGCAAATCTGGAATTTGAGCGACCAAAAGGTCAATTACACAGAAGTCATGTTGCAGACACACTCGGCAGTTATACTAATTTGCACATCTAACCTATAATGAGATGTTACGTCCCTGACATCGCTTTCGGGTGAGGACCGGATGTTAAATCCTCATTGTATTGTATTTTTCTGATATTTAGAGAACTGTATATTCTCCTAATATAAAGTTCTCGTGTTGTGTCCGGGAAACTTGAGAATAGACCAACTGAAAGCTGCACATGTTTCGTAAAAGCCGACTAACGCTGATATTTTCATACTGAAGAAGGCAACAGGAAACCACTTAGGAAGTCAGAAATATATTACCAAGAAAAAATGTTACATTTTAGGTGTGGTAAAGGCTTGGCCTTTTTGATGTAATCAACTTGATGATCGATGGAGTACTCAATAGTGAGCGTGATAGCAGGCTATGTTTCAGAATCTGTACCTTGGACCTGCCATTTGACAGTGCACTAGAGAGAGAGATTTCAGAGACTATTAAACAAATCGGTGAATACTATCAAGTTTTATGCTTCAGAATTAATTGGATAATGCTTGAAATATGATTTTCAGTATATTCTAATTGCCAAACTTTATCGCTGGTCACACAACAGTAATTGTCAGAGAAACTTTTAATTGTTGCTGAGAGCAAATCTGAATTCTTGTGCTAAACTCTGTTGTGACTTAATGATATTAATCAGCGAGATAGCAGGTTTTTCCAAAACCTCTATCGACAAATTGCTCGCCTTGTTTTTTATTTGTTCTTGTACTGGGTCCGTTACACTGAAGAATAGACTCCTCAATAACTGTGCTTGCTCGTAGGGGGCCACTGATGCAGATACTGAGAAAGGCAACGTGAACAACCTCTGAGCACTAAGATTCCTCTTGTTGAAGACATATATCGGTTTTATATATTGTTTTATATATGTTGTTTAAGGCAACACTCTTGTGTATTGTTTATATTAAACTCCGTTATTAAATTACAAAAATTAATCGAGCAGTTATCCACTAAACTAGTTCTATATTCAATCTTTTACCTAATACCAATCGTGTTTGATTGGTCGATGGTGTGCTCTGATATAGTCGTCAGATGATGATACAAACGTTAAACCCGTATTGTATTGTATTGTACGAGCTAAATATAAGAAAGTTAAGTGATTTTACTCTGCTTCAAGCAGAGAATTGTACAGATTGAACACAATACACCAGAATTCTAGTACAAACATCTGTTTAATTAGAAAAGTTGAGCTAGCCTATGTCCAAAGTCAGGAAGTAAGAAGGAAAAGTAAAATCAAAGATTATTTTATTAGAACACATATCGCTCGAAGTTGACACATTATCGCTCGGTTTATTTACAAACAAGTGATGACACTTATATCATTGTTCATCCTATACATCAGTGGACTACAGACAACTTAACGTCAAGCGCAGAGATGTTATTAGCGCTCCAAGTATTCGCTCAATGGACAACGGTTGGTCTGCAGCCAGGTCTGTTGCATAGGAGAGAACTGTGACACACAGTGTCATGTGAACACATGCTGCACATAGTTGTGCCACATAGGAATGGGAATGAGTTTTGCTTGTAACAAGCTGAAACATGCAAAATAATCATCTACATTATAGATTGTATTATTATTTATATCGAGTATAGAAGAACATTGCAGTAGTCTATAATGGCCTGATGACGTGCCATTGTCAGCCGGTTCTACCCGGCCCTCGCATCTGTTAACCTTGTCACTGTATTTGTCTGCCTCTCTGTCTCTCTCTTTGTCTGCCTCGCCTATGCTGGTGACCATAGGGTTGGTGTTGTTGTAGTTGTTGGTCTAGTGGCCCTTGAGCCCCTCGGTGATGATGTGGAAGCAAGCTTTCCAGGCTTCCTTGTCCCAGCATCTACCCAGCTGAGCGGGTACAACGTGTCCAAGAGCCTTCACGTACACCTAGCATACACACACACATACACATACAACGTGTCCTAGAGCCTCTATGTACACCTAGAGTACACGCATATACACATGGACCCTACTACCACGTGTATTATAGCCTAGAGATACAACTGTGGTGCAATGTACACATGTAATGTGTACATTGATATAATTACACAGAATGACATCAGTAGCACGTCGTTACGAACTCCTATGTCATCAGGGATGCAAAGGGTTATAAAGTGATAAACTGAGTTGATTCCACTTAGTTTCTTTTACAGAATGAACGAGGGATGAAGTAATTAAATTTGTTAAATATCTAGGTCTACAATAACATATCACAGTGGAGGTATTATAGGTGACAGAGTGAGTGGAGGATATAATTATCATTTATGATGAACTGAAAGAGAGTCAAACTACTCTAGCAGATAAGTGTAGACATTTAGGCTGATAGGAAACAGAAATAGAGAGACACGGCCGGTCAAGCAAGATGAGAGGCAGAGAGATAAATCCTGCAGAGAGACAAAGAGAGAGAGAGAGGTATAAAGAGAGAGAGAGATAGAGAGAAAGAGAGAGAGGGAGAGAGAGAGAGACTGACATCGATCATCTCATCAGGAATGTGTCTCTTGAGCTGTTGCTCATGCATGTGAGCGAGGTATAGAGAGAGAGAGAGAGAGAGAGAGAGAGCGGGGTATAGAGAGAGAGAGCGAGGTATAGAGAGAGCGAGGTATAGAGAGAGAGAGAGAGAGAGAGACTCACATCGATCATCTCATCAGGAATGTGTCTCTTGAGCTGTTGCTCATGCATGTGAGCGAGGTCAGCCTTGAGAGCCTCGGGTTGATCTAAGAACTCCACAGCAAGGTCCACGGCAGCCAGCGTACCGATAGCGAAGGCTCTGAACTTACCAGACGTCAAATCATCAGCACCACGGTCATGTAGTCTCTCACGAGCTAGGGGTGACAGGTTGATAGCTCTACAATCAATCAATCAATCATAGCTCTACAATCAATTAATCAATCATCAGCACCACGGTCATGTAGTCTCTCACGAGCTAGGGGTGAGAGGTTGATAGCTCTACAATCAATCAATCAATCAATCATCAGCACCACGGTCATGTAGTCTCTCACGAACTAGGGGTGACAGGTTGACAGTTCTACAATCAATCAATCAATCATAGCTCTACAATTAGTCAATCAATAAATCAAGCAATCAATCATAGCTCTACAATCAATCATCAGCACTTGCAAATTTCACAGAAATCGGTTCACAGATTTATTACAATTTGGATAGCTTCAGCCAGATACTATAATTAAGTACTGGTAAACTGGTCGCGCACCCCTGTCAATCTCATTTGTAAAACAAATTGTTTTTTGAGATGTCGGAATGAAATTTTTCCGCCTGTGGTAGAATTAGTTGTTCTCTATAGACTGTTACAGGAAAATTTCACAGAGATCGAGCCACCATTTCAACATAATTGTAAAATATAACAGGGGTCGTATTTCAAATAAACAGAGTGCACTGTATACATTTCCCAGCCAGGTCTGTATGCGTGCAGCTAGTGTTGGGTCTAATCTCAAATGTCATTTTGTCGCTATCAGTGACGGTTTGCTTGTAAACTAACAGTCCACGATCATATGGGGAGAAAAATAAAAATAAAATAGGGAGGATAAAATCTGGGGGGGGGGAGATGAAAATGGCAGTAGCCATGAGATATCTGGGTGGGAGGGTGCGGGGAGGGGCTGTTAATTATCGCTCCCCCTCCTATTATCTGTCACTGTGAATATTATTAATCTAAGTTAATGAAAGTTACAACAATCAATTCAATTAATTTGTTTTAATAAATAAGTAAATTGTTAGCTCTAGCTAACAAATTGATTGATTGATAGATAGATTGATAGATAGATTGATTGATGGATTGATTGATTGATACATACGCTCTCCACACAGCCTCAGCGAAGTGCTCTCTAGAGTGCCCATGACTGTACGCCCTAGCCCACTGAGACTTGACCTTGAGGGCCGTGAGCTCGTCACAGGTGTCAGCAGCCACACACGCCAACAGACCTAACAGTACTAGAGCACAGATCTTAGACATCACTGCTTGTTCTTCTACCTCCTACCACAATCAATCAATCAATCAATCATCAATCAGTCAATAAGGGTTTTCTATCTTAGTTTCTGTTTATGGTATTATTTGTAGTATGCCGTCTCACTGGTCAATCGTACCTTTGCCGTTAAAAGCGCACCAATGCAGCAAGCGCAGATGCACGATTAACCAGTACCAGTAGTTTCATATTATTCGTGTAGTCTGATCTGGGTTTAAACCCACGACTCATCAATCACCTTACGTTTGAGCATACTACGCTAACCACTAGACTACCGCAAAGGCCACTGAATCCTTTACAGCATACCGATACTAATTCGAATAGAATCATATATCTTAATATTAATTTATAAGTAGCAATAAATATATATATAATTTGTTTTAAAAATGAATTTAATACAATAATCGCCAACACTAGAACACTGTGTATTGATAGTTATCCATTATTATACAGAAGTGTTGTACTTACAGGTATACAGAGGAACACAGGCTAAGCTCTGTAACACATTGTCGCCTCTGCTTTTATATGTCCCTACCGTGCTCTAACCTTTAACCCGCATTCTCACACCACCACCCCCCTTGCATCTCACCCCCCTCACCCCCATCCCAATCTGAAAATAAAACACAACAGTTTTCTATTTACAATCACTGCTCTCCTTACGTTACTGTGACTGATGAGGCTTTCTCACTTTAACCACAGCAGTGCTGCCATTCAACAATTTTCTATATTAATCAATCAATCAAGCGCCTGCGATAAATGTTACAGAATGACAATTCCTCCATGATCTGAAATGCCAATGGAGAGTCAAGTAGCCACTTGTGTGATATCCTAGATTCCATATCTCAGTAGGTTGGTAAGTTGATCTTCAAAGTCTCTAACAGTTTGCTACCAACCTCCTCAAGGCAGCTTTAGCTCTGTCATCTGACATAATCGTTAGACCACGAAACGAACGTTAATTACGTATTTCCTGAGTTACTACGTACAAACATGTGCAGCTCCTCTACTTATCTGGAGTGAGAGCGACCTATTGGTCTAACGCATTGAAGTATGAAGTGTCGCATTCTATGCGATGCGAAGAGCCGAGACGTAATTGGAACCAGCACCTCTGGTCTCTGGTACATGGTGGTGACATGTTAACCACTTTGTAACACTGCAAGCAGAGCTGGGCTGATATTTTATCAAAGTATTTCTGTAGGTGATGGTAACACTGCTAGCTGAAGCTATCAGCATGTGAGAACATACAGATGTGTGGCAGAGAGAATAGGATATGTGTCGATTGTCTTAAACCATTGTCTCCTCTCTCTATCTCTCTCTCTCTCTCTCTCTCTCTCTCTCTCTCTCTCTCTCTCGGTGATTCCTTCATACAGCGAAACCGTCGTTAATATTTATGTCGATACGGGATACAAATACATTATTAATCTGTAATTCTATGAACTAAAGAAGCTGATGTATGTAAACTTTAGCAATAGTTCTAGTAGTAGAAATTAGATTGCATGATGTGATGTTTTTTATCATTGTGATGTTGTGTGATGTTTTTATGATTAGATTTGCACGATTTATTGCCCTAATATTGATTTTATTTAAGAACAATTATTAAGTTTTATGCTAGGCGCATTGGTTTTATTTTCACGTTTTTATGTTACATTCACTCACTCTCACTCACTTACTATCGTCTATGTGCACTGTGAGCTTTGTCTATTTCGACTTATGTCTATTTCGACGATTAAAGATCTATATATCTCACCCGTTCATGCATTTACAAGTGTGTTCTGGTGGTATAGAACTGCTTGCAGTTGCATGGTCTGCTTGAGGCGTCCCTGACATCGCCTTCGGGTGAGGAACCGGACGCTAAATCCTCATTGTATTGTATTGTATTGTATATTGTACTATCGACGTCTATCTAGCACTATAATGTACTGTATATGTACTATATGTATGTATTGTACTGTATTGTATACTGTCTTGTACTGTATTGTATTGTAGGACAAGTACTGCTAGAGTACATCTGTGAGACGATACCTAAGCTCAAGGGTCGCCAGTCTTCCTCGGGCTCTCAGCAGCAGTCGACAGCCAGTGCGGGGGCCTCGGGTGGGGGTGGGGCGGGCAAGAAGGGCAGGAAGAAATAGTTAATGAACTGAACAGTTGATTATATGACATTTCTGTTATGTGTGATTATATTATTGTGAATTGGATGTGAATGCGAATGGATTAATGTGTTTAATAAATTTCCTAGTTGGATAATAATATTGATAGTAAAGGTTTAATATCAATTTCCTCTTCCAGGGATTATATTAGGGATGTAGTGTAGTCGATGACATGCTGGTTCGTTTAAGAGGATGTCACGGGTTTGAGTCCCAGCCAGGTCCGTCTCTGGCAGCATCCTTCGATACGAAAACAGACACAAAACTTAGCTTTACAGCTTTAATGTTTAATAGCGTTTAAGATTGTGAGGCATCTCTGTAAGGATATCAATATAATAATAATAATAATAATAGTGGTTTAACGTCCGGTTCATCATCTGACGACGATATCAGGGACATAGACTATAGAGATATCATAGACGTACTTAGAAAATACATGACATGCGTTACTGCATTTGTCGACTTTTCAAGTGTGGGTGTATGCTGTATAGCTAATAGCTATGTGTGATGACGTGTAAGTGTGTGATTAGGATTGTGTATGTGAGAGGAGTGTAATATATGTGTGTGAGTGTATAAACAATGTGAGAGTGTGTGTGGCTGTATTAATATGGTAAGAGTGTGATAAGAGTGAGTGCAATAAAGTGTTTAGCGTCTGATTTCCTGTCACATCAATACTGTCAGGCTGACTGAACCCGCAGCCTCCTGCATGACAGGCAAGTGTACCACCGACTAGGCCATTTATAAGATACAATTTTACTGTACTATATATATCAATCTATCCAGTGCTCTACTACGTGGTTGGTTCAAGGCAAAAATTCATACACACAATCAACTATCTCGCTCTTTAATGAGCACACTATCCACTGACCCAATAAGTTCGTCTCATCACAAAGGCTTTCCTTTTCCATACCGAGCCAGTAGCTACATCGGTAAGGTTTCCGACTAGGGATCAGTATGTGCGGGGTTCGAATCCGAGGCTCGCCCGTCACTGATATCCCTTTCGAGAGATGAAACTGACGCTAAATTCGACTTTAGCCTTTAGCCAGCCCCACTCTATAGGCCTACAATAATATTCAATTTGGTAATTGGATCATATACGCCTGACCTGCTGTAACCTTCGCAAATCTTCCGAAGTAGTCACCTACTACGTACTAATTATTGTTTCCAATAATCCGATCCACGAATGGATGGTGGGCTTGGTTGGCCCGTCGCACATCCGAGATTTTACTCTCCGATTGACTCGACCGGAAATCGAAACGCCGGACCTTCCACGCTAAACCTTCGGCATAAAAACCGGCGCGTTTGCACAGAGCCATGAAGACGTACTGCAGCTAACATGTCGCTTTGCCTAGCAGTCAGCCGATAAATTCTACAGTAAACACACTGCACGAGTATCACAAGACAAATGATAACTGTTGGATGCTCTTACCTGCCCTTGCAAGCAGCTGTACATTAAAGCAGTGTTTCTCAAACTGTAGGTCGCGACCTACAGGTGGGTCACCGCCCCCTTTCAAGTGGGTTGCCTAGGCCTAAATAATATAATTTTTAAAGATAATTATTTTAGTACAAGCCTACAAGGAGCAAACTTTTATTTTCGCATACCAGTGAAGATTAACACTTTTCACGTAGAAAAATATAAAAATGTTTGGTGGGTCGGGGCTAAACTTTTACATTGTTACTGGGTCGCGACCCCGTCTAGTTTGAGAAACGCTGCCCTAAAGAATAATTCGTTGATTGAAATAGCACAACTCCGAATGCTACAGAACTGCCTGGATGTTAAAGCACATTGCGGGAACATCTTTACAGTAAATCAGTGTAATAATGGTAAAGTTTATCGTCCGTTACTTCCTGCAATGATGATGTCAGAGACGACGACGTCCACATTCTGCAGAGCACAGTGTGAAATATGTATTTTATGTATTTTATAATTTTTGAAAAATAAATGTATCTTACTGTATTTTATTTTTATTTTGCCATATTTTATGTAACTTTATGTATTAAATTTTTACGTTTTTTATATTTTTTAATAGGCCCATACATGTATTTTACTGTATTTTATTTTTACTTTCCTGTATATTTCACAACTATGCTGCAGAGTTTCCGCATATGAGCACAACAGTAGGTTTACGCATTAAGTTACTCCGTTATATTATAATTCCCATGGGTCTAAATGCAGTGGTCAAAGCGAGCGGGAGCGGGGGAGCGCCGCTCCGGGGCCCAGAAATTCCTGAATACCGCTTCTACTAGATACCGCTCTCACAAGATACCGCTCTCACAAGATACCGCTCCCACAATGGGGGCCCGGGTGTCTTGGGAGCTCCCATTACTGAAAAATTATACTTTAACCACTGCCTATATGTTATTAGTATACCCGACTTGGATCGGGAAACTTGAGAATAGACCAACTGAACACTGAAACTGTTTCGTAAAAGCCGACTAACGCAGATATTTGCATACTGATATTTTTCATACTGAGGAAGCAACGGAAAACCCCCTTGGAAATCAGAATATGTATTCCCAAGAAAAAGGTTACATTTTGGGTGTAAAGGCAAGGCCTTTTTGATGGGATCAACAAGATGATCGATGGAGTGCTCATTAGCGAGCGTGATAGCAGACTGTGTTTCAGAATATGTACCTTGGACCTGCCATTTG
>JAQFZF010000089.1:0-23809 GCA_034695365.1 Enchytraeus norvegicus
GAAATCTTTATATTTTTTGTAATAAACAATAAACATAGTCTCTCTCTCTCTCTCTCTCTCTCTCTCTCTCTCTCTCTCTCTCTCTGTCCTGGGTGTGTCGTACGACCCCCACCCCGACCCCTGCCTACGGGCCTGAGTTTTGCGGCCCCAACGACTATATCAGTGACTATAATAATTATTATGACAATCCGCTCATCTACTTGCATTCACAGAACTGACTGAATGGAGGCATATTTCAAGGATCAAGTTTCTAGTATAAGTAAAATTTAACGCCAGTTTCGTGGCCCAAAGGATTCACCACATGACAACTTGGTAATCTACTCATCTAGCCTACCTGTATTCATACAGAGCTGCATACATGTAGGCCTATTAAAATAGCAGTTCCTCTGAAGCTGTTATGCAGTTTGCGGATTCATAAACAAATCTTTCCACACGCCTCACTTGCGATGTGTGGGCTCTTGAGACGGAAAAGTCTAAAACATCCTTTGAAAGTCTATCGGCAACACGAGTCCATAAAATCCTGCAGTGGATGTCGGCCATCTTGTTTACTCAGTCGTCATTTACCTAATTGAACAAATCAAATTGTGTAAACTTTAATTTTCTGTTTGCGATATATATCTGCAACATCCGTACCACAAGTATGCAAAAAATGTAAAGCATGTAATGATTGCAAGTGTATAATAATAATAGAAGCATTCTTGTTGGAATGAAACCACAGAACACTCATACGGAAAATGTGCGATTTAGGTCTAATTACATCATACAAGGATACTTAAGAAGACAAAGTCCAAGCAATAGGTCTATACACTAATCGACAACTGCATGTGTTTTGTAACACCCGCTTGCAATAGATACTGAGTCTGAGGAAATGTAATAGGGAACCACATCAAAAGCCATCTATTCTCAAGCAGAAGGCAACATTTTAGTTGTACAGTACGCTGTAACGTAAAGTATTGTAAAGGCACATACTTTGTGATGGGAATTAGGGGATCAACTTGTTGATCGGTAAAGTGCTCATAAGTGAGCGCGATAGCATACTGTGACTGGAATGTGTATCATATACATAGACACATACATGTGTGTATCTGAATGTTTGTTTGTACATAAATGTATGTATTAAATATTTGTATTTGTATGTTTGTTTGCACATAGTCTACATGTATGCTTATGGATGTTTCATGCACATCAATTTATTAATCAGTCAATCAATAAGCTTTTGTATAATATTCATATATTATAACTGTACGTTTCTGTGCATACATGTATAATATATATCTGTATGTTTGCACATACATGTATATTTCTGTGCATGCATGTATATATCTGTATGTATATTTGCACATACATATACATGTATCTATGCATGCCTGTATGTATCTGTTTCCCTACTGCTTATCTTACTGTACTATGGTTTACATCAGGTCATGACGCCAGGCAGTCGATCCGATACTCCGCAGTGCGAGAATTTAGATGTTTCAAAAGAGGGGTTGGACATTTATCCTGAAACGGTGAAACCAGTGGCTTTGGCAAGGGGGTCAAGGTGGTTTGTGCTCCCAAGATGGTTCAACTTTTTTTGAAATTCCTTAGACTATATTTCATGGAAAATTTGAGAAAAATTGTGCAAAGTGCCCCCCGAGACAAAAGTACCCCTCCACTCCAAGGTAACATCACCGACATACCACCGGCTGAAACTTCAATTAAGGCTGGACTACTTTTTGCTTTTTGTTTCACTGTTATGAGAGCTTCTGAGACTTTGATGAGAGTGTGCTATATAAAGCTTCTGATTGATTTACTATTTTATTTATACCGAGAGAGATTCAGCTGACCGAAGCGCCATAAATTTGTGAAAATGGGTGGGTCGACTTTTAAAAAGAGGTGTCCGATCCCCCAACCCCACCTCTTCCGGATAAATACGTACCACGATGTTTCAGCACGATTCCTATAGACCTGTTTAGTCATATTGAACTGGATGCCATAACTATAATGGGGCGGTATATTACATTTTGCTAGATCATTATACTTCGAGCAATATTGAGAAAATCGGCTAATCTATCATTCTTAGCATATCAAAATTACTAAGAATAAATCTTAATACATAAACAAAATTAGCATCAATTTCTAATCCCTAAGCATGTCTATAGTTTATGGTTCATGGGGTACCGAACAGGGGTGTGCCTCCCTCTACCTTGCAGAAGCAGGCTGGTGCCTCCTCCTTCCTTGCAGGGGTGGGGTGCCCATCCCCTCTTTTAGCTGAACAGGATGGACCATCCATCCTACCCCTCACCCACACACATTTTAACAGGAAATCCGTAAACACCTTCAATGTAAACTAAAACCACTCCGCGATGGCTTCGAATTTGAAGTGCACGTGGTTTGGACTTCCATCAAATTTCAAATTCAATGTGTAATGAGAGATTCTGAGAGATTTATGCAAGCGGTGTAAAGTTTAAGAGTACATTAATAAGAAATGCTTAAAAAAGTAAGTTTGCAAATGTACTTTTTAACTATTAACAAACTAATTATAAATAATAGAATTATAATCATAGACCCTGCTCGTGCTGCACCAGTGCACGTATTTCGTAGAAGCTGACTAACGCAGTCCCTGAAGAAGTCAAATGAGAAACAACATCAGGAGAAATAATTTTCCTAGAACGATATAATATATAAGGCATCGTTTCACGTGTGGTTAGGGCATGGCCTTCAAGAAGGTATTGACTTGTTGGATTGATCAATGGTGTGTTCATTGAGGAGCGAAAAGTTAGACTGTGTATGGATTTGTCCATTGAACCTACCGTTTGATAGAGCAATGGATATAACCTTGCTACAAGATGGAATGTATTTGAAAACATCATCATACTCTCTCGCTAAAACTACCAAGAATTCTACAACTAGTGGAAGTTAGCGAATTCAGTTTTGTTTAACGAGGGAGATTATTGGAGTAGGCTGCAGCAACCAAAACAAAACAGAACTTTAGTAAGTTCGGACTAAATCTATAGCTCGCATGAAGTGCAAATAACTACATAACAATGAAAATATTGCAACATCAATTTTTGAAACAGGTTCGGAATGGCCGAACAGAAATAATTGTTCCGTCTAGATGAATTGGTAGCACATGCAGTGGCGCAGTAACGTATTCAATCCGGGGAGGAGAAACGTATATCTTGGGAGAGGGGAGACTTTGTTAAAATGATCCTCATTTTGCCTGTAAATGTATAGAAATGCTGATGTTGACTATTTCTAGCAAGTTTGAGGGTACATACCCCTGAAAGTCGAAGCCGAAGTCACTGAATAGGCACGGGCCTAAATTTGTTTATGTAGAGGATGAGATGTTGTTGAGTATGTTACAGTTTACCTTATACATCTCTCAGTACAGAAACTTCTGCTAACTCATCTCAAGAAAACATGAACAAGCGTGCAAGTTTAACAGGTTGCAATTCTCGAAATACGCACAATCATGATAAATCTGTTCTTCCTACACATGATGAAACTATCATAGCAGTAGAAAGATTGAACCAAATATCGATGGCATCGTTATCAGATCAGGACGGACGCTAAATTCACATTGATTGATTAACTTTTTTTACTTGGATTACAGAGTTTAAATAGGGCACTGATGCACAAGGAATGCCCTGAAGCGCATGAGCGGTCAGCCGAAGTTCTGTTCTTAGTGAGATGGCCTCTACATGTGTAGCCTTATGCTAACACTAATAAACTGAACAGTGCTTGCTATAATTCATTCCTGACCTGCCAGTCTAGTAGGCCTAACTGGGGCATGGTGTATCATGTGTGTTGTTAGAAAGCTGGATAATGCTCAGTTCCCAATTAACGTTATATTACTGCTTACTTTTGCTCACATGTATTTTATAATATCAATTTAGCATACTTTACAGAAGTCAATATCTCAAAATAACTCAAATTATGCTGTATATTATACTATCTGCTCTAAGTTACTATCTCAATGTATAAGCCTACTAGATCTGTTCTAAGTTGCTATCTCAAATTATGTATACATCTGCTCTATATTATAAGCAATTAACTCAAATTATACAATCTGCTCAAACTTAGGCTTACTATCATTTTATCCGTGTGCCACACAATGAGAGCTCAATGGTTTACACACGTGTTCTGAACTTTAGACCAATGGTCTATCGGTGTAGGTCTGTAGACCTATGTGTGGTGTGTGTAGAATCCCAAAGATTATTGTCAGGCCTGCCAACTGTGTCAATAGTTTAAGAGGTCAAGGCCTAGGAGGTTAAACTTAGAGGTTAGAAGTTGAAGGCCTAAGTGGATTATTGTAGAGCAGAACTTTGAAGCACACTTCAAGATCCTTGATGTTAATTTCTACAAGATTGGCTAAATATTGTAATTATTCAGCATAACTGAGCAATGAGGTGTAAGATCAAAACCCAGTTCCTATTGGCTGTCTATTTTTAGATTGGGCCACAAAGCTACCATGTTGGGAAAAATTGGCACAATTTGGTAACATTTTAGCAGCATAGCCAAGTTCAGGTGAATAAAATGTCTACATGGTAACGCTATCACGAACCTCAGTGAGGAACATTTGCCGATTGAAGGAGTCCAATCTTTTAACCTGCAAAACAGGCGAGCGAAGGCATTCTATCTTGATAAAATAAATTCACTATACATTGTATACAATCCCATTCATGGAAAATCCTGGAGTAGAGCATGTACCCATGGACTTTCTATTTCTATTCATATTTCTATTTCTATTCTATTTCTATTTCTGATGCCTGAAAATTTAATGTAAAATTATTTAATTGCGGAGTCTAAGCTTAAATTTAAATAGTTTAATTATGGAAGATTGTGTGCATGGAGTTTTTGTTATTCTAAAATAGTTTATTGTAAATGCTGGATATAAGGCCTACATTCTTATACATGTATGTCCCTGATTCGTATATACCTACATATGACAAAACGCACATGCTAGTTTCCTTTCTTAGTTGCTTTTTTGTGTTTTTTAAACTTTCTTTGCCAAATTATCCATGATTAATCGTACCTTTGCTTTTAATAGGGCGACAAGCTGTTAGCGCCAGTACACGACAAACCTACAAACCCTGGGATTTTTCTTTGTCGACCGACCCGGGACTTGAACCTGGATCACATGCATGTGAGGCGAACACTCTACCGATGTGGCTAAATTAATGTCAAATATCTGTCAGATGATAAAACAGACACTAAATTCGAATGGGCCCAGCAGGATTAGCTTACATTCTGTGCTCTACATGTAGGCCACACAGAGAAATGTAGTCAGGCATCTGGCCAGCAAATGTAATAACACGATTTTACAGAGAGGAATTTAAATCATTTTCTACTCTGCGATTCAACTGATTTGACTTTTGTATTCCCTAGCAATTCACACAGAGTACGGCAAAGATTATCGACATCAGTATTAGTCGAAGAAATTTGAGTAGTCCAACCAATAACTGCAAGTGTTTTGTTAAGAGCCGACTAGCGCAGGTACTGAGGAAGGAAGCCAACGAAAAATCAAGACAGAAACCAGAATTTTCCCTTGAAAAAGGCTTCATTTAGATGTGATAATGGAAAGTATTTGTGATGAGATCAAATTGTTGATTGAGGCTGTGTTTACTAATGAGCGAGATGTCAGACTAAAGAAATATGTGCATTGGATCTGCCATATGAAAGCGTGTTGGAGAAAGTGTGACTGTGTGTGAGAGAGAGAGAGAGAGAGAGAGAGAGAGAGAGAGAGAAACGAAACTAAAATAAAATAAAGCTGAGCTTGATAACATGACGATAATCAGCAGTATTTTAATTCACTGAAAGAATTATTTAAAGCCATACATATTACATACAGATATAACTAAAAGAACTACGGACAGAATAAGTAACAAGTTACTAACAACTGGTATAACTTACTAGTACATATATATATTTAGAATCTATTGAACGTTCCATTAATCGCAAAACATGAATGGTTCCGTCCATTCATACAACATACTTATTGCCATCTAAACACTTTTTCATTCCATAACAATTTCATTTTAACCACATTTAAAACAGTCTCAAGGTATAGCGTAGCGTAGCACAAACACTAAACCAAATTATCGGTAACATAGAATAGAATAGTAGCAATGATAAAATAAATACCATATCTGAATAGCTATTATGTGTTCGATTAAAATCAAATCATATCAAATAGTGGGCTAAAGTCCGGTTCATCATCTGACGATGATATCGGGTACGTCATTAGATACATTATCAACATGTAGGGCCCTATAATTATTTTATGGTAGGCGTACATATGCAATCGTATAACATAAGCAATATATAAGTAGCCTGCATTAAATATTTATACGCTCTGGATATTGCGTGCATGCATAAAATGAAAGAGGCAAATAATTAATTAAGTCGTGCACAAATAAATTAGTGATAAAATTTCATTCATATGTGAATATAGATATAGCAAATACAGAATTACATTAAATTAAAAGATATGAAATAAAATCAATGATATTGCCTTTATAAACTTAGGCTTCAGTAGCAATGGGTCGCAGATATAACTAAAAGCACATGTATGTTTACACAGAATATTCAATAAATTCTAACATCAAGAATGTAATATAGAACAAAAAATCTAAAAATATAGCAAGCGAAATTAAAAAAAGATATGGATGCTCGAAAAGTCAAAGCAACATTTAGTGAAATGCTCTTAAACACTACCGAACTTGAAAGCGAACAAATATACAGGACAGGACACACATGTAGGTGGCAGAAACATGTATGTCCTATAATACTAGTGTAGATTTAATGTTGACTCTACTCAATGATAGCATCAATAGGCTAGGGAACTATTCATAAAGATTTCTAAACAAATTTTATAAAGAACTGGTTCAACCTTTATAGCGAATTACATTCATTCATGAGGATACGTTGCTCTATAGCAAAAAAAAACATATTTTTAAACAGAAATTGTAAACCATTCATGAATCAATTTATTATGACTTTATCTCTACGGTTAAAAGCTTTTCAAAATGATACAAAAGTGATTTAAATTTGTAGATTCAAAGCAATTTTGTAAATCAAAAATAAAATTTGAGCAGATAAATTTCATCTCAAAATACCTTTCGTTCTTACATTAATCGCTTTCATCAAATCCAAAGGGCTATAGTCTATACTCTATACCCACTGCCCAGGGTAATAAAAGCAAAGAGACAGATAGTTATTAGAAATGGAACATTTTAACTTGACTACAACGAACCATGCACTAAACTACAGCTGATATGAACATGTATATTACTAGATGGCAGCACATTGCAGCATTACTTCGACACACATTCGCATCTACAATCTTAGCAAAATCAACGACAATTTCTGCTTACATATTACCCTACTAAAGTCAACGTTACTTTTCAGAACTTACTTATAATGAAAGAGATATTATATTTTAATTTTAATATTTTGTTATATATAAAGCAATCGACGAATGCTATAAAAAATGTTGTGCCAAAATATTAAAATAATTTGTTAATATATTTAATTCAGACATCTATACCGACTTCTATAAAACTGTAGTAGGGTATGTAAACACAATATACATGCACTCACAAACACCTATTGCACACACAGAGAAGCTTGAAGTACAACATATCAGCGATAAGCAATTGTTGAATGATGTAACAGAAAATATTGGTTCAACAATATTTTCTCATTATAGTAGAATTCTGCCAGCTAATTAAAATATTTCTTAGATTGTCTTCATTAATGAAAGGGAAGGTTAATAACCCATACTCAATTGTAGAAATAACCTTAATCTTGAAATCTTTAAAATAACAGATTACGCAGCTTGCATACATAGATGTATGTACAATTGTATATGTATCATATATCCAACATAAATTATGTATGTACCATGTACGTACCTTATGTACATGTATATACTAATATAAGTTAAAATATAAAAGTCAAACTGCATGTGGGAATCATGTGATTTCAGATCAAATAGATGTCAAATTGCACAGACACATTTAATAATAAGAGTAGGATTTATCTTATAACACCATGTTATTGCTATGCAAATCATTTTATCGTCCAGAAATAGGTCACAAATATATTCCTAATAAAATAAATCAGGTCCCAATCAAGTCCCCAAATTACAACAATGCATCAAAGTAAAATTATAAGGCCAAGTGTTCCAGTTGAGTGTCAAAGTTATCAACCGCTAACAAACGAATCTAACCATTTCGAGTCAGTAGTTACCTCTAGCTCATAAGTGACAATAAAACACTAACATTTGACTGTCCCTCAGAATGCAAAAGTTAATCAAAACTAGATATCATCTAGGATATGTGCAACATGTACTATAATGGTATCGTGACATCCATTATCTACGTACAACGGCAGAAGTGAGCGGTGTTTGGGTGTGTCGTTTCAATACAAAATCATAGTGTAGTTGAAAATTTTGACTGATCACCATAAATAGCATTTGGTTTCATGTTTTGCAACTTGACTTATGTAATAACGACTGTAACAAATTCGAGATTTGTGCAAGTCATATCTAACAATAAAAGTCAACGTTATTATTAATTTAATTTTATATGAACAGCAATAAAAACCACTAACGTCAACAATAAATACGAAAAGGCTGCTTGACTAAGCATAAGTCAATGAATAGAGTACAATGTTCTAACAGAGTCATTAGAATCAACAATGAACATACATGCATAGACCAAAAAGGCTCGACAAGATACAAAACAGAAAGTTCATTATCCGTCTCTCTCTCTCTTGATAGACCTACATATTTACACATAGATGCGTGTATGTAGTGTAGGACCCTGCATACCTTCATAATAACGTTTATGCATGCATTTTACAAGTATGTACTTGTACTATGGAGATATATACTCGTAAATTACATGTATGAACATTATTTGTAGGTATGCATTGCAGGCTACTACATACACATGTATGTATACATCCACATCCACATATGTACAAATGTACATATACAGGTACATCACACATCAATGTATAACTACACAATGCACATATATGTAGTAGTATGTACATATCAACACTCTTTCCTCTACTATCATTTCCCCCCCCCCCCACTCTAACAGAACCACCCCCCATCTCTCTATACACTTCCACCCTGTATGAACTGCTTGACGACACCCTGCACAGAGTTCTTGAGTTCTTCAGGCTCCTCCTGATCTTGCACCAGCTGCACGTCCTCTGACACTATCGTCTCCTCCTTCCCATCGATTAACACCCTCTGTTTCCGTATCTCCTTCCTCAGCACCAATCTACACAACATAATAATAGGATAGGAGGGTGCGAAAGTACTGAAACGTTACACACATACACCTGCTCCTAGTTTTGTGACTATGGGCCCCATAAATTCTGCTGCGGCACAGATTTCATTGTTGGGACAGTCAGGAGATACCAAGTTATCACTGAAAGGGTTCTGAGGCTACAGATAAATGGAGCTTCAATGATACAAGGCAAAACTACTGCACAACATCCACTGTCAGTCTGACAATTTCTGGATGAAATGCAATTATAAAAATAATTCTTAATTTGACTATAAACGATTCGTGAAAAACACTATATTGACTTTTACCACTGCCATTTAGATTATATAATAATGCATAATTAAAATCTTGTATAAAATTATTAGAGTGAAAATTATCTGTACAAGAATTGTATATAGCACATAGTAAAAATACGTAATTTCTTACATAATTATGATATCTGGAACTGGTAGCCTTCATCTACTTTTTCCTCTTCATTATACTACACATGCAAATTTGGAAAAAGAATTAGTTAAATTTTGTTGTTATATTTAAACGTAGGTCAACTATCTACCCGGCAAACGCTTTGTGAAATACATTTTAAATACTAAGTTTGTGTACTTTGTAAAATCAAACAAAACTTTGCCAAAATTGCACTACTAAGTTTAAAGACTTCACAAATTTTTCATCATTATATATTGTGATTTGACGGTAAATGAACATAAATTCAAGATTATTTTTTTTAATCTTCATTTTATACAACATTTCTCAGTCATTTTTTTCTATCCATCTCTTGGTACATAGAAGATTAAAAGAGATAGACTGCCATAATTATATACATGCACTTTATAATTATATTGTGACTATATATAAGAATGTAGAATTAAGTCTATCATTCTAACAAAGTAACATATATTTAGATATTATATTATGATCCATTCAACGCATATACATTTATCATATATTAATATAAAATCTACACATATTATATCCATACGTTTCATCTATAGACACATTATAATAACGAACACACTAAACATATAAAAATACATAAAATCCATAACATATGGGACAATAATATAATAATCAATAGAGCATGCAACAGTAAATAATATTTTAGGAATACTGATTTTAAAAAGAATTTAAATACAGCAGGACCTACTTGTACTACTATGAAAGTGAGCAATTAAATGGGAAATCTATATCTACACTAACAAATATAGTGAAAATTTATCTGAATACGACAATTTAACAGATTTTATATGTTTACCCAGATGATCCACAAGAAACAGCAGAAAAATAAAACTATTTGTCATATGATATTGTATTACAAATAGTTGAATTTCTACACACAACAAATAGCTAGCAGGATAGCTAACATAGAGGAAATTTCCATTTTCAATATGACTTAATTCAGATTAAGTCATATAACCATAACTGTATATCCGTAAAAGGGCATCACAGGTTTCATCTTTTATTTGTCTAATTTTTATGTTATCCCTTTTATGTTGCCCATTGATGTTATCTCAGAGAGCCTCGGTTCTTTTGTGTTGCCCCTTTTGCTTTATTGGTATATAACTGCACTTGTATATTACACGAACTATGAATGATTTATGTTGCAATAAACAATTGTTTAAAAAAAAGAAAAAAGATATAAAATCATATAGGACAACAGTCCCACATCTTCTTTATGCTTTATATGAAGTACAGCATTACGGCGACTGTTACTTTCTAAGTTTTAAGAAAAAATCCACACTGTCGAACTCTATATGTACATAGATTATTAGCCACAAATAATTTGAGGCCACTCTCACTATTTAACAATTAATAATATTTACTTTGAAAAGAGTTACGGTCATCTAAAATATAAAACAAACATAATACCAATTATGTCTTAAATAAGTATAAAAATAAGTATAAAAAATTACGTACCTTGCACCACCTTCTTCATCTGAGCCGCCATAAAATACATAACATAAAATAAATAAAAAGTTAACATTTGGCAGCAGAAATAACTTCATGATTGAGAAATTGATGCATGGCTAATATATTATGAAGTCTCTCTCTCTCTCTCTCTCTCTCTCAAAAATATATCACTCATCAATACAAACAATTGAAAGTATGAACTCTGAAAATAACTCAAATGATTTTAATCAAATGAATCAATCTGAAGCAGTAGAGAGTAATGTTATATATCCACCAATGTTAATAATATATTTTGATATTTAGTGATACTTCTGCCGACTAATGCAGGCACTGGATAGAGAGAACCTTCAGAAACAAATTGCCTCCAAGAAAAATACAAACTCTACAATTATTTGCCATGGATCTGCCGTTAGGTAGTGCACTGAGAATGCGAGAGAGATAGATAGATAGAGAGAGAGAGAGAGAGCGCGAGGGAGAGAGAGAAAGAGAGAGGGAGAGATAAATAAGAAATGTATAAAGATTGGAGTAGGACTCACCGGCGTAGACGCCTCCTTGACCTGGAATGTAGTCATGATCTCTCCCATAAGCCTCATCGTCTTCATCATAATCATCATCATCATCAAACGACACGTCTCCCTCCAGCACCACCCGCTCAGTCTTGAGCTGCTGCTGTGTCGTCGTCACGATCCTTCGCTTGACCACCGTGCCATCGTCCAGTGTCTCCTCAAACTCCTGCCAACACAGAAACCATGTTAATTTATTAATTTTAGTTTTATTTGTTCCCTTTGTTTCCACACATAACAGATGCACTGCTAAAATACTACCTCTTAAAGTATGTTTCCGCTTTAAAGTAAGTAATTGGTGCATCGACTAAGCATCTCTACTAAATTCCATAGATTTGCAATTCGATCCCACGCCTCACCAGTCACTGATTTTCACCCATCACTGATACAGCCTTCAGGTATATCAAACTAAGAAACTGAAGTTTTATCGACTGTCGTCTTCAGCGTTTAATAGGGTTTAATAGCGTTAAGCATCCTATCCAGCTGACTGCCCAATACATAACATACTTAAGAACGGATCTGAATAATAACTGATGTCGCTTTCAGACGATGATAAGGAACGTTATACATGCATTTGCATGGAATGTTTGATGTTGAATAATAACCTGTACGTTGGTTGATGGTTCACCGATAGTCGTCATGGCCTCGGCACCACCAGCGACAGACCCGGGCCGAGAAGAGTCGTCATCGAGAGGATAATCTGCGTCTCTGAGCATGTCCTGAGCTTCCTGCTCATTGGTGGGCAGCTCATCCTCCGGTCCTTCCATCACGACACGCTTCACGATCATCTGTTTCTGTCGCGTCTTAGTCACGCGTCGTCTAACCACCGTACCGTCTGGCAGAACCTAGTTGCAGTGTTCAATCAATCAATCAATCAATCAATCAGTCAATCATCAATCAATCAACTCATCCTCAGGTCCCTCCATCACGACACGCTTCACAATCATCTGCTTCTGACGCGTCTTAGTCACACGGCGTCTAACCACCGTGCCGTCTGGCATGACCTAGTTAAAGGGGTCAATTAATCAATCGATCAATCAATCAATCAATCGATCAATCCTTCCATCATGACACGCTTCACTATCATCTGCTTCTGACACATCCTTCAATATAATTATTATCTTTGTCGACATACCTTTAATATTATTATTATCTTTGTCGTCGTCCATGGCAATGTCGAGCCATGAAGCCAACATAAATCTTATAAGCTCAAGGTCCATAAAATCATGCCAGGCCATCATCCGTTTCCTCATCCAGGATGACGTCAGTGACGTCAGAACACATTAACTGTTGTTGTTGTATTACGTGAGATAAATATCTAGAGGAAGACAAAGGTAAACCTCTTCGAAATTCTGGACGTCAGTCTCCACCTCAGGCTCTCCCTCCAGTGTGTCGGTGTAGACCCTGAGTGATGAAAATTCTCCTGACTCGTCACCTTCAATCTCCTCAGCACCTTCACCTGGAATATGTTATATTATACAGAGGAAGTTAACACGTGATTTATTTTGTTGGTACTGCATACCGACTTGACAATGGCACGTTTTCACTCATTCGCTAGAGGTGACAGTTTTTGTTGGTAGTCTATATTCTGGTATTTGCTAATTCAACTTGTTGTTAATATCGCTAATCACCTATTCAGATAGTCAAATATTCTGCAAGTATAAAATAGACCAACAAGTAAAGTTGATGTGGTATCGATATCGCTGTTGGAGATTCCATAGAGCAATGAACAAGCCATGGATTCAAATCCATGGCTTGTTCGTATCTGCTAATTGTCGTTAATGTGCACCACTTTAACCGTACAATTTTATCATATTCATTATGTTGTAGAATGCTGAAAAAGCTTAAACAAGGAGCAGAGGAGCTGTATGTCTTACAACGCTACATAAACTGCTTTGTTACGTATACATCAAGGACATAATATAATACATAATACGTGTATGCTGATTAGCACATTTTATTACAAACAACTATTACAATAATTTGCCACCTGACACAAAAATTATGTTGTCCAAAAAGAAGATAAATACTATATTATACTACCACCAGATTCACCAGACCCACAAATTTACAACAGATAACTTACAATACTAAAAATTTACAAAGATATAATAATAGATACCATAACCATGAGAGAATATCCATCTGACATAGCGAGAGACAACATTAATTAATGAAGGATATACCATTAGACCCAACAAGAGAAAAACTACTGGGTTGATACAGGTAGGATATGAAAACTCTCTGATGACATTTGATAATTTATAGACAATAGATGAATCATTTTAGTAAAGCAGGATGAAATAGTATTTTAAAGTATAAGTTAAAGTTTTTGTCAGTCAGAACAGTCCATTAGATACAGGAGCCGATTCTCAGCTAAGCGGCAAAATCTGGTTAATGAAAATGAAAAGTGTTGATCAATGTTAACAAATATTTGGAACTTATTTTAACTATTAATGATACAACATATTGAAGTACGTTTAATAGGTTACAGAAAACAGATCAGTATAGACCAATGGAAACATTATGCAGTTGTAAATATCAGCGCTGCAATTTTTCCATTACGAATATTTACAACACATGTAGTAAGTTAATTGGGTAATGATCAGTATTTAGTTATAAATTAACAGTTTACCGCTTTTATAATTCATAACATAGATTCCCATACCTAATTTATAGATTAGAACTCCAACAAACTAAGCTATTTTATCTCTGCAAATATCCAATTATGTATGTTCAATTGTTCATGGGTAATAATATAATACCAGCAAAATAAAAGTAGCTCTCAATAGCAGAATCCAAGAAATAAATCAGGTACGGATCAATCCAGGTACCCAAATAACGGTTTCCTGCTTTAAAATCCGAATCTAGCATAAGTTTCACGGCCCGAAGGTAACATCAGTGATGGCTGAGCCCTGAAATTCAAACCGCGAACTTATGGAACCAGAATCGGACACTTAACCGATGTTATACTGGCTCGCCATGGCTTACAAGAAAAGTGTTCAACTGGGATATAATCTCAAACTTACACAATGAAGCTTAAAAAAAACCAAATAAACAATAAGAATAATAAATGTTTAATTTCATACAAGGATGATGCCAGGGACGTCGGAAACACACATAAGAATCTACGCATACAGTTTACCTTCCCTGGCATCAGACGCCGCGTCTTCAACCTGCTCGCCTCCTGAACCGCTCAGCACTGGTGACACAACAACTATCGTTCTTATAACTTTCCTCTTTACCGGAGTTCCATCCTCCAGCATCTCCTCTGACTCAGTCTCCACAACTTTTGTCCGGAGATCATCCCTCCCATCCAGATCATTGACACCAGGTGGAAGCTCTAACACCGTCTCTTCTATCTCCACCTGTACCAGCTCATCCATCTGCTTCCAGTCAGTTTCTACACCATCAGAGAGCGTGACGCACGTGGTTGGACGCACGTAGTTCTTTGTTATGATCTGACGCTGTATGGTGGTACCATCTTCCAACACTTTCTCGTCCTCGTCTAACTCTACACGTAACTCGAGTTCACCCTCGTGACGCAGGATCTCCGGAGCGGTGTCCGGAGTGAGTGGAATGCTGTGGGAAAATCTTTCCTGATTCTCTTCATCGGTGGGATATGGAGAAAGTCTGTCTGGGATATCATCGCGTTCTTCAGCAGTGCTAGTTATTTCTTTCTGTTCGACCCAAGCTTCGAAAGATGTTTCCAGATACCCTGGTCTATTTCTAGCATCCTCTGCTGAGATTAGATCCTGAGATCTAGGGTCTGAAGGCCAGCTTGGTACCGCAGGAACTATCTCTGAATCAATGTCTGTTTCTAATAAAGTATTGTCTTCAGATAGAATATCAAATCCTGGTTCATCCTGTGCCAATGGATTCTCAACAAAAACAAATTCTTCTTCTGAAGCACCTTCGATATCTTCAGCGGCAGTTAAGACATTCTGCTGTTTATCATCACCGAAAGTTTCCTGCTCTCTGATTGGACGAGACCCTTCGGATTCATCTAACAACTCCGACTCATTGTAGTTGGTTTCAGATACAACTTCATCGCGGCTTTTATTGATTAATTCATTTTCATCCAATGACGGTACATTCAACTGTAGTGCAGAATCACACGCTGAAGCTACAATTTCACTACTAGTCTGTTCCTGCTCTTTCTCATGTTGATGATCCTGCAGGTTCTTTGAAAGAACTTCTGCTTCCTGACCTAGACTGGACAGTTCTAAATTGGAAGATCCTTCAACATTTTGAGACTCAGACTGCCTATTTAGAGATTTTTTGATAGTTATTTGTTGGACGCTATCTGCTATGACATTATCAACATAACTCTCTATCTGTTCGTCGTCTTCCTGAGTGAAAGAACTGTCCATGATTTCATTATCATCTAAATTCTCTTCTCTGATCAGATCTGTCGTTGATTCAGAATCAACCGCATGAGACTTTTCAGATTCAAGAACCAATGGGAGCGAGTCAGCAGAATGCTGTGCTTCTAGATCAGTGGATATGCCGGTATTTGGAACACTCTGCCCTGCAGTATCAAAATCTTTATCAGTATCAATTGAACTTGCAATTTGTTGCGTTAGTTCTTCTGGAGTATGCTCAGCATCCTGAAGAAAATCATAATCAGTAGGGTTATCTTCTGGTACAGGTTCATTTGAAACCATATTTTCTATCAATTTTTCTTCAGCATTTTCGTTGGAAGCTTCATCTGCAATGAAATTCTTTTCGTCAATATTTTCACTTAAAACATCATCCTCGACCAAACTCTCTTTTATTATTGGCACATTTGGAACTATGCCACTAATCCAATTATCCTCTACCACAGATTCATTGACAATAGTATCACTAACATTCTCATCACTTAAAAGTTCATCCAGTCGACCCTCTATTTCATCAGCTTCAAATGCCGAACATTCCTCCGTAGGAGCTTTATCCCGTGGATCAACCTCTGAAGGAAACATCAAACCATCCCTCTGCTCCAAAGCATATTGCTCTGTTGGAGATAATTCTGAACTCAGTTCCGTATCATTGGTATGATAGGTTTCTTGGAAACTACTTTCAGTATTTTCTGTATTTCTATCATGCAGTACATTCTGTGAGCTAACAGGTTCTGCTGATTCAAACATCATCTCGCTGTCGTTGCAAGAGTTTTCTGGATTATTCTGAGTACTGGTAACCTCCTCATTTTCAACGTTTTGCAATGACGTCGTTACATTACTTTCAGCAATATCTTGATTTATTTGCTTGGTCTGAATTTTCTCCCATTCCGTTGTCTGCTCACTGTTAATATCCTCGGCTAGTAACTCAGGTCCAAACTCATCCTCTATGTCTTCTATTACTGATCGAGTCAGAGGAGCTGGTGCTAAATGCAGATTGGAATATTCTTGAGCCTGAGGAGGATCGGAACTATCTTCAGCGAATAATTCATTTTGTTGCCGAACTAAACTTTCGCATTGAAGGACAGGGTTGGATGATGCCAGATTTTCTGCATGAACCAATTCAGAGGTAGTGTCAAATTGTAAAGCTGGCTGCTTACGAGTTGTACTGATAATCCTCTCTGCTTCAAGAACAGCTAAGATTACAGAAAACAAACGAGTGCAACATTTTATAGTACATTTCTAAGATTAATATTTGCTCAATGCGATTTAATTTTATAAATGATTAATTCTGCATACAATTTAATTGATTAAAACTACAACATTTTCTACTTAATTTTGACTCAATATTTCATGAATGATTGATTATATGGTGGAAGGATATTATTCTAGTCACGCTAATGGTATTTCTGACTGAACAGAGAACATGCACTGATCGAGTGATGGAGCATAAGAGGATCCTCAATCAGATTACTGAAATATTCTATACCAGTTAATTCAAAAGGTAATTAGAGTCCAATGCATTGGATCAGGCATGGTCAATATGCCAAGACTCTGAGAGCTATATAATTTAATATAGAGATTCTGTTTTATGCAGCCAGTGATATGCTACATCAAGGATACAATAATTTATTACCATGCCGATAAAAGATTCAGGAAATAAAGCATTCAACAAAATACAACGAGATTATTAATCCAAACTACATCAGATCTAATGATGCTTTGCAATAGAAATACTAAAAGGTAGCATAACCCAAAGCTATAGCTTAAATAACACCAGGCTGTTTAACAGTATTCGATGTAAAAATAATTGAATGCAAGAACATAGTCGAGATAGCTCAAATAGCCGCATAAACTAAATTTAATAACGTTAAACTGTGAAACTTCAAACTTCAATGCTATTTCAGTTTCATACTATAATGGTAATGACTATGAAATTTTTACAAAATCTGACTCAAATTAGTCACATTTCTATGCAATATAATGAAATCAGTGCTATCATTTTAAAATTTATGGATAATACTTGTATTTCTCTTCTACTTACTGCAGTGCAATTTAAATAGCATACACTTAAATTGCAACACACAGTAGAAAATAATTTCTTTTTTCTATCATCAATGCATGCAACTACACGTGCTTGTATGCACACTCAGTATACAGTAGTCACACCAAGATATAGAACATTCATGGAACATGCAGATTGCAGAATAAGTCTAAGTCTACTTGTGTAGAACCAAAAATAAATGTGTAAGCAAACATCTATCAAATTGCACAATAGACAATACTGCTTTGTAAACGTTGATCATAAAATGATCATATAGCTTCAAACAAACTTATTTAACAAATAACTACTCAATCAGTTATTTCTAAACGAGACAATATATTTAGCCTCCCCCATAGACGATGAAACAGTAACACAAAGATTAAATGGACTACTATTTCATACATAAACATCGTTATGAGATTTTTCTATATCTTATTATTAGACTTAATTCGTCTTAATATAAATTCGTATCGAACACAGAAGTTATACAAGAATAAAACAAAGCTCAATTGCTTTCATTTAGCTAACCAAACAAGTTAGTGATAGCAGAGCTAATGGATTCTATATTGACACTGAGTTTTGTAATAGTACAACGCAGTGCATATAAACTGGCCTATACAGTTCAATGTATACACTATCATTACATGCAAAATTATACACAAAGAATAACCATTAATCGTGTTAAAGACGTTGCAAAAAAAGCTGTTTCAAACAACCATAGTGAAATTGCAACAAATTACACAGTAGCCTACTACAGATGTGAATTGAGCATGCATTAAGAAGAATTATTTACTATAACTTCCATATTAATATTGAGAAGTTATAATAAATACGCAACTCCCTCACGATCGTGCCATATTGAATTTTCCTCATTCGATTTTCTCAAAATTGTCATTAATATTAAAATTAGGGATAGGATAACCATAACCTCTACGCAAACCTTAATATGAACCCCAAGTGGAAATTTTATTCAAATCGAAATTCAGTAGACATGATCGTGAGGGAGATCCATTAAAATAACAATATAAACAATTAAACATGCACGGTTTTTGTATAATTTGTTATTGTTATTATTATTATAGTTTCCACCTTAAGAAATGCAAGGATGATTTCTCAAGGCCTTAAACTAAGAATTTTGTCAACTAAAATATTCAACTACTCTTAAATATTTTTATAAAAGCCCGGCTCTTGATCCTAAGATACACGTACCCTATTGAATCCCTATTGAAATTAATAATTCCAAGCTATGAAATCACAGGAACAGACAAGTAAATTGTGCTTGTACACTGTGAAATTGCGACTATTGCTATTGCTTCACATTGACGTGTGCAAATACGTTAAACAATAAATACACATAAACATGCATTTTACAGTAAATGAATGTTAACACGTGTTTCACAATAAATAAATACACATAAACGTGTACCTGACGAAAAGCACATATATACATGCTTTTAATAACAAAAACAATGATTAGACAAACGCAGTTTTGTGTGGTGCATCATACAAAGAAACAAATAGATGTGTTAATTCATGCATGCGTCACATTAATAACATGCATGTGAACAGTTGGATTCAAAAAATTTCAGTGTTATACTAAATACTACAAACCATAATTATTACACATCACTAAAAAATAATTACCATGCATCTGTGCATTGGACCTTAATGTTATATTATTCACTCAACCATTCTTTTAAATGCTATTTATTATTAGCAAGAAATCGATATAACTGTCATAGAATTTATATTACATCAAATGTATGATTTAAATATGTCAAGATTGGCTAATATTTAATTACATACTCTCATTACAAAATTTCCTAACTGTTGTAAACTGAAAGATACATAACACTTAATGAACCATAATTCTAATAAAAAACACTTAATTACGTATCATATCAGGTCTACTTAACTTTACTTAATTGATACTTACAAAACCTTCAACTTAAATATCTTTATTTGATAATACTAAGAATAATTAACTACAGTATATGATATAAGCAAAAATGTAAACACAAATTTGATACATCTATGGCAAATCTTTCACATTTATACACAATATTACACACACATTTAAACGTACATACATTCTTCATACAGAAAAATATACATGTACACACACACACATACCCACACATGCCTACCCGCACTAACAAACACACACACACACACATATACACATTACACACGTGTTCCAAAATTTCCAACATCCATAGTCAACAGGAGACACAGAATACATTCTCTAGCAAACATAAACATAAGTCAATGAACAATAAATGCAAATTTAACGCCCGTCTCATCATCTGACGACATTAGGGACGTCTCCAACAACATTTGAACTAACAGCCTGTTCGCCCAAACAGGATCAGCAAAAACAATTGCTGTATGAGAAAGTATTGTGCAGTTTCCCCTTAACATACAAAACACTATACAAATACACATACACTTGCGTACAAAAACACATTTGTACAAACGTATGCACACATAAACACAAACGCCCTATCATACACAAGAATATGAGATATATGAGATATAAGCGACATACCAGAGAGATCGTTGAGGTTATCTTGAACAGTTTGAGGTTCCACCCGTCGTCTGGCCAGAGATGATACCAACTGCTCTTCTGTTACTAATATACAAATAACATTTCAATATAAAAAGCTGTAAAGCTAAGTTTAACGTCTGTTTCCGTACCCAAGGATACTGTCAGAGACGGACCCAGCTGGGAATCGAACTCATGACCTCCTGCTTATCAGGCAAGCTTGCTATCGACTCGGCCATCCAACCGGGACCAATATATATACACTATCATCATAAACATAAAATGTCATACACTATATGCATTAATATACGAAGAAAACTATATTAATTAATATGCCAATAAAGTATCATTTATAAAATCGCCTACTATGCTATTGCAAACATGATAACAAAGATAATTCATATAAACTAGTAGTCAATCCATCTGTCCAGTGTAAGGCTCCAATATCTCTATTCATAGCTCTACTGACCAAATTTTATTAAAAATAAAGTTTGATAGATATTACATCCGTCAACAGCTAAATCATTTTGAAGTATACCAGGTTTAATACTATCAATTCAATAATATGAATATGAATTAGCTATTTTAACGCTGCAAAAAGCCAAAATTCAAAGAAAGTGTCTGCGTTAAAGTAAACGTTTGTTACAGGTTAAGCCGAATTTTACATCAGATTCGCGGCCCGAAGCTACATCAGTGACGAGAGAGCCCTGGGATTCGAACCACAGACCTATTGACCCGCAGTCCAGTCATTTAGCCATTACGCAATCGGCTCTTGCCGGTTACAACAAATATTCTTCAATCATAATATACAACTATAACGTCTTAGCACATTTTAATCACTCTACTTCGATGATTCGATAATATAATTTAATTAAACTAGTTCAAAATCGTTGCTGCAAACGACAGGCATAGAACTATTATGTTTAAAATTGTGTTAAATATTTAAACTACACTATTCTTTAGGATTTAAGATAAATCTAATTTAAATATAAAATTTTGCTTACTATTATTATATAGTACATATTGAAACACATCTCGATCTACCCTTGCCTAACTATTTCTAAGATAGATAACTAAAATTCCGTGAAATAAATTTCGAATATGATACATACAGTGTATGTATGTATATACAAGCAACTAGTATAATTTAAACCGCTAAAGTAAACCGATATTTATTAATATTCCAGAAAACATTAATAGGGTAAGTGATTAATTATTAATTTAATTTAATTTGGCGTATCACAGATAAACCTTAGACCTACAAGCTGATCATAATTATACTGAAGCTTGGCACTTGAGAAACTATGGGTTTGCAGACAGCACAGAATGAATTATTAAGAATTTATAATTTCTTAATAATTGACAACTTGTTAAATTAATTATTATACTTAGGCATGTTGGGATTTGTTGGGTCTATATCTAAAGTTGACAATAGATCCATTCAGATAATCAAATTCTAGGAGGTCCGTGGTCTGTTGCTATGCACGCATTGGTTGATGGTTACAGAGCTATTCAATGCTAAACATACAGTTTTGATCATAAAATAATTTTTTGTCAGGAGTTTCACACTAATTTTAACCACCGAGTCATATATGGAACAGAAAAAACACCTGTACCAATAAATATATTTTAATATAAACCTACGAAATCAACGCATTTGATCAAAATAATATAAAAATGTGGCTGTTCCTATGTATTTATATGCTAAGACTAGTGATTTAATCAACCTGACCTTTGACCTAGATACCACGGAGCATGCGCAGTGGGCAGCATTTTTATTGCTCGAACTAGGTTATTATACTAGAATCTCTTGTTTTGAAATGACAACTTTTGTAGATTTGAAAAATATACAGTTTATAAAAGATTTGCACAGAGAACTCTTGCATCTTGAGACAACTTCCTGTATCAATCAATATACAGCTTCTACATATAAGCGTAATACCCAAAGTAATTAATACAGTCAAACAATTAAGTCAGTATTGTCCGACAATATCTGCTTCATGATAAGACTTTGAGCACCAGCATAACATGAAATATTACCCGCAGAAATACTTGTAAGCCTTAAACAAGGTGTAAGAAGCTGATTGGCTTATCTATCATTATACCCATAATACCCTACCTATCTGAGTAGTAGTATGAATTTCAAATTCTGTAGGAGACGGCGGGGGAGTAGCTATACATAGATAAATGTGAGCATTAGTAGAAGGAGATTTCCCATTACCTTAGTCATCTACATTACTGACGTCAAGATTGGATGCCAAAAAGGACGTTAAACCTTTATAATAATTATTATTAGTATTATACAATGTATAAGGGCCTACGTCTTCACATGGTCAAATAGCTGCATTGATTCATCATAGACTATACATAGACCTGCTACTACCGTTTTCAAAATTATACAAACTATGATTTCCAATAGTGAGTTTAATAGTGAGTTTAAGTGTAGTTTGATACCTCTAATCTTCTGCAGGAATTGCACTTACAACAGTGGGTTAATTTGGTAAAAAGTGATGAATACAATAAATAGTAAAATCTAGGTAAATAAAACAACTATGTGAGATAAATACTTAAGTAAATATGTCTAAATGAGAGAAATCAAATAGCGATAGAATTTCAGTAGAGAACAGCCAACAATGAACAACATCCAATAAATAAATAAATAAAATTTTAACAACTTGTAGCATTGAAAAAAATCAATTCTTTTCAACGATAAATTAAAAAAATTGAATCAATTGAACAATCAGACATCTTAGCATGCCAGTATCACTGCCCTAAAGATCTACAATTCTACATGATAGTCTCTCATATGCAAGCCCTGATTGTAAGCACTGATATTAATTTTATCTCAAATAAATATTTAGAATCAATTCTTTATTCAGTTGGACGTCTATCTAACTACTTATCCAGTGCTCTGCCACCGGGCAGGTCTAAGGCAAAAATTCATACACACAATCAACTATGTCGCTCTTTAATGAGCACACCATCGACCAACCTAATAAGTCTCATCATAAAGGCTTTGCCATTTCCACACCTAAATTGATGCCTTTGTACAAGGAAAATAAAGGTTTCTGAGGTGGTTTTCC